>JAODKC010000045.1:13355181-13398244 GCA_026777985.1 Mormyrops attenuatus
GTCCTGCCGCCCCGCCCCCCCCCCCCCGCCGCCCCCCCCCCCCCCCCCCCCCCCCCCCGCGGGGGGGGGGGGGGGGGGCGGCGCCACTGACCTCGTCCCTTAGACTACACCTTGCTTGACAGAGCTGGGAAGCACAACAAGATTCAGTGATAAAATCATTCAATATTTTTTCATTTGGCAGCAAATAGAAATTTGTAGATGTGTCACCAGCATATGTAAATATTTATATTTGTATAAATATATTTGTATATTTATATTTGTATAAACAGTGCATTACCAAATAATACTATACTATACTGAATAATACTATACATTACTGAATACTATACTTAATAATGCTATACATTACTGCATAATACAGTACTATGCTGAATACTATACTGAATAATACTATACATTACTGCATAATACAGTACTATACTGAATAATACTATACATTACTGAATAATACTATAACAAAATCACAAATTATCAAGATGCTCATCCTCTAATCAGCTATTAATGGGTCTGCATTTGGGATCCTCAGATTATAACCATGGAGGATTGCATACTTCATCATACTCTTTCCTGCTCGCATCTCTGTTCCTTCCCCACCTGCAGATAGATGGTTTTGACATCAGTTCACACTGCACTCCCAGTTTCTGAACAAAAGAGGAATGTAGGCACCATCTAGTGCTTTGTTCAGGCAAAGCTTCCAGGCATGGGGAAATGCACCGAACCTCCCCTCTCTAAATGTCTGCTCTGCTCCACCACGGCAAATCGGCTACCTGTGCCAGAGCAGCCACTCTCAGCTGCCAGCCGGCACTCTCACCTGCCTCAGCACTTTCTGCTATTTGTCATGTAGATTTTTCAAATCCATTTTTTTACATGACTCTGGGAATTTATGCACAACAGGACCAGATTTGTTCACATTATATTTTTGACACATTATATAAAAAAAATAAGTCAAAGGCAGATGGACATACTTTATGATGCATATTGTACTGTTTTTCCTGATATTAAAAATTCATCAAAACTTCAAAATGTATAACCCTTTTCAGTGCTTACGTGTTTATTATGTTCTCATTTTCAAACAAATGATCAAATAATAGTGAAGAAGCGTAACGGTGCTTACAGCCTTTGGGTAGCGTATCACTCTTGATTGGTTTAAGGTGATCCACCCATGTCCCATAACTACTCATCCAGTACAGGGGTCACACTGGGCCTGGTTTGTATCCCAGTAAGCACATGACACAAGCAGGGCACACACTGGACTGGATGCCAGTCCATCACAGGGAACAAGGCAGGGCATACTCTGGGTGGGATGCCAGTCCCTCACAGGGTACAGGGCAGGGGATACTCTGAACGGGATGCCAGTTCATCATGCGACAAGGCAGGGGACACTCTGGACGGGATGCCTGCCATTCTCTGGGCTCGCACACACAAAGGGCAATTAAAGGTCATCAATTTGCTTAACCAGGAAACAGAGTGGCACCATGGGAGAAGATCTAAATCCCAGCCCAGCTCTGTATCTTTGGAGCTTTCATGTTTTCTCCATGTTTTTGAGCTTGTTTCATGAGGGTGTAGCCCTGCCTTAAGCCCTAGGAAGGGGTGCAATAGGGACATGGATGCCCTGGCAGGTTCAGGGGGCCCAGCACTTGACAGGGGCCCTTGAATAGATGAAACTGAGTTGAGCCCAAGGTGACATCTTGTTGGGGGCCCCAAAATTTCTAGATATTCCCCTGGCTGTAGGCAGGAACCTACTAGACCCTCTACTGGATAAGCAGCTGGAAAATGGTTGGATGAATGAGTGGGACTTGCCAGACCACTATTTCTAGATGGTGGGAGGAAACTGGAGTACCTGGGTTAGCCCTCATGAACATGGCATGGCTAAACCAATACCCTGGAAGTCTACTGTGAGGTCAGAGGGCTGCATGCCCACCATAGCATCAGAACAGCTCCATGTAACTGTCTTTCACACAGTAAGGTTCTGAAATAGAAGATGTCCTGAAGTGTGTTTTTACGGGGCATGATCAGAGAAACCACATTAAAAGTGGCTGATCGCACGACTTGGGAATTAACTCTGATCCCTCTCTGATCCTCCAAATCTGCCATACTTAGTTTTTGCTTAAGTCTCACAACACTCAGTACAGCAGATGGAAAAGACCGAACGCCATCTAACGTAAACAGAGGCTGCTGCACTCCCACCACAAACAGAATAGTGCTTCCCAGCACAGGCGTATGAAAAAATAAGACAAAAAAATAAAAATGTGGCTAAACAAGCATTTCAAAATATTTTTTTCTAGTGAGGATTTTGGCTTAAATTATTATCCTATTTCAGAGTATCGGTTTCGTTGGTCTTCTAAAATGGAATTCTAAGAAGTAAAAATATGGCCATATTCCTTTACTTTAATTATTTAATGGCTGTCATTAAGTAGTTAACTAACGATTTTATACAAATTTTTATATAATTTTTTATAAAAATTATATTTTGAACCTGCGATGGGTTGGCTCCCCATCCTGGGTTGTTCCCCAACTTGTGCCCATAGCCTCCGGGATAGGCTCCGGACCCCCTGCAAACCTGAATAGGACAAGTGATTTCAGAAAATGGATGGATGGATGGAAATATTTTGAACTCCAGCTGCATTGTGGGTCTCTTCTTGGTCCATAGAACACCGCTATTTAATTTACAGTACTTTAAAAAATCATTTTAATTTCAAATTAACTATATTATTATTATATAATATTATGAGTTAACGTAAATTATGCCAATATGTATTATTAAAATGATTTGTCTAAGTTAACCAATAAAATAATACTCCTCCGTATTACTATTAATATTTTTGGTATTTCTGCATGTGAGAATATAGGTGCTGTTTTTAAATTCACTGTCACCAGTTATACATTATACTTGGATTACTTTATAACAGTCACATAACAGTTGTGTCTAATCTTAGGGAGAAACACACAATTTCATACAATTATAACTATTCGCCACTGCACCCACCATGACAATTGAAAAATATACCCTAATACGTCGCGACGTGACCAGAAAGACCGCGAGATAAATCGTGATTTACAGCAACCAATCAGAGTCGCTGATCCGGCAGCTCAACTAATGTGATACGTAAGAAACGTTGGAGCAATATGGCGGACTTTCAAACGGCGGCGGTAGAATTCGGATTTTAATCTAAGGTTATTAATTGCGTCTTTTAGTGACACAGTGGGGAAATCAACTTTAACCATAATGTTGTGGTTTGAAATTACAAAGGAATAGCTATGAGTGGAAGGAGAAAGCACTCTGCCTCTCCAGGTCGCCCCCGGTTAGACGAACGTGAAACGCAGCGGATGTCCAGGCTTTCTCAAAATAAAGCAAAAAGCAACAAGTTGAGCAGGTCTCTGAGACAAACACAGCAGTCACCCTCCCTCGAATCGTCATTTAACTATAAAAACGGTAAGAGCAAGAGGCACCCAAGTTCCAGCTAGCGGTAAACTTCTGACAGCAGCTCACAGTAACAGAAAGGTGCACTGACCCATTGTTTTGATATCCAGCCGGTTATTTAAAACCGGCCGACCAACGTTATTCCTTTTTTACACCGGAAAGTTATTTTTTAGATGTGTAGAGTTCGCAGACTGTATGATGCTTTCTAATCTTCGAAGTAATCCCATATTTAGCAGATTGTGCGTTCAGGTAATGTATGTAAAATGCACAATTCTCTGTCCGTTAGACGTTCCCCGTGTATATTTTCAGTCAGTTTTCTGAAAACTCACCTTCAATTCATGCATGTTGATTTGATGGTCTTCACTTGTTTTGTAACTGAACCCTGGTGACGCATTACACTTTTCAATTCCAGTCACGTATTGTCAGTTGTACTGGTCTCAGATGGGTCGGCTTTATGGACTGGGACCCTACATGCAGACCCCACTGAAGCAAATCTCCAAGCCTCATCCCATGGATGCCTTGCCTATCACATCAGCAGCCTGACAAAGTTTAAATTCATGTACTACAGAAGTTCTTATGGCAGCCCTGTACATAGAATGGCCCTTTCTGCCTTTGTCTGCCACCAGATGCTAAAGTTACTTCTTGTCCCTTGTCAGACTTGAAGACTCCGAAAAGACACGCACGAATTAGGCTTAACGGTTTGAACAGTGCAGACTCTCCGAATCATGACACGGAGGACATCATATGGGATGCCACCTCACCTACACCTGTCCGAAATGGTCAGTATTTACGTTTGTTTTTGTGTTATCATACACAGTCTTAAATATGACTTATCATACTTCAATATGTATTTCATCCACTTGAAACAGTTTTTTCCCACTTCTTGAAAAAATGAACGCTGTTGATTTAATTCTTTTTCCTTCACAGTGCCTGTTTAATGTGGTAAGCTTGTTTTTTTGTCCATACAGGCAAAGGAGCTGCTAAATTATCCAGAAAGGTTGTGGACATTTCAGAAATCGTCAGTCGGATAGCTCCCGTGGTTTGTAACAACATTTGAATTGACTTTGAATGTTGTCTTCCTAGTGTCCCAGTTTCATTTCATATGACATTTCTGTCTTTGTTGCGCTGCATTTGGGCACTAACCTGGATGTTTTCTTTAGGGTGAGAGACCGAGTGCTTCTGAATGTAACTTACTCCAGTGGATTGGTGACAGTGCTATTCCATGTACTCCTGAGGTCAAGCACCAGCGGACCCGGAAGAGATCAACAAGGTCATTTCATTCTTAGGTCTTGAATTTCATATTGCACGTTTGAGGTACAGGCAGCACGGTGGCACAGTGGTTAGCGCTGCCTCACAGCAAGAAGGTCCTTTCTGCGTGGAGTTCACACGGTCTCCCCGTGTTCTTGTGGGTTTCCACCGGGGGTTCCGGTTTTCTCCCCACGGTTCAAAGGCATGCAGGGCAGGTTGATTGGCAAGTCTAAATTGGCCCTGTAGTTGTGTGGGTGTGTATGCGCCCTGCGGTGTGTTAGCGACAGCCCAGGGTTGGTTCCCACCTGTGCCCGTTGTTCCCGGGATAAGCTCCAATCCCCCCAGTGACCCCAGTTGGGATTAAGCGTTTACAGCGATGAATGTTTGAGGCACATAATTAATCTTTAAAACCACATTGGTCTCAGTGCTGCATTTTGTATACAGACGTTTGCAGTGTCTACAAGAGCTAACAGACAAAACATGCAGAAAGCATCGCTCCATTTTCAGAAATGTCTTATCCACTTAGGATCACAGTGATACTGAGCCTACTTTAAACAGCGCAAGGTGTAATACTATTTCACAGCAAACCAAACACACACTTTATGCCCATTCCCCCAAACTACCTGAATTATCCTGTCTTTAAACTGTTTAAACTGGAAACTCATGCAAACAAAGAGGTGGAGTCTGATTTCACTCCACAGATGTGAGCTAAAGTTCCTGCTAATTGTATATATTTTGAAATATTTCTCTCAGTTGTTTGCCCCATTAGTGTTACATTTTTATAATTTTCCCAAGTGATATTTTATTTAACAAGCTTCAGATTGTCTTGGGAGTTCGGGTGTAACGATACAATCTACATCATTTAGTTTGCTAGACAATTTGGGACTCATGGCTTAATACATTTACAATATACAAAATATAATAGAAAACGAACCAGGATCTCAAAAGTCTTATGTATTCCTTTTTAGACATGTACATTTACAAAAAAGTTGTTTTGAAACCATTTTGTTTTCTTGCTGTTTTCTTCCTTATTCTCCAGACTCCAGTGCAAAATGCAAAACTAAAATTTTAAAGGAAAATGGAAGTTATGCCTATTGCACCCTATTGCATTAACATTAATGAATGATTTGTGTCACGGTGAAGTGCCGCGGTGCATTGTTACACCCCTACAGTGTGTATCGTCATATGTTTCAATTGTGAAATATCCCACTACATTGTTACACCTCTGCTTGGGAATGTAGTATTCCAGTCCTTCGGTATCTTTAAGGTAAACATTTAGACTTGACTTCACACATCCATGTTCCTCATACAGGCAAAATGGTGTGGAGGACCTTATGAAGCTGGCCAAGCAGTTCGACATCAATATGATTCAGCAAGAAAAAGAGCAGGCAAAAGAGGTGGACCTGCGGGCCACGGAGACGGACACGGGCGACGCCGGGACTCTGAGAGACTGTGAGATCGACCCACCCATCTTGCTGAGTAAACCGGGGAACACCGATGAGGGGACGGCCCCCAGGAACACTAACGTTGTCCGACAGATGCCTCAGAAGCACGAAGAGCCCAGACTGGAATCCGAGGACAGCCTGGACGTGCTTTTTGATAGGTCAACTCAGCCCCTCAGTGAGGGGCTGACCCCGAACACTCCCATCCAATCACAGGAGATGATGCTGGCCTCTCCCGGGCCATCTGTTGAAAAGACGGTTAATTCTGTTACCAGTAACCTTCCCTTAGCGTCTTCTGATAATGCAAACAAGGTTCCCAAGGCGAGCCAGGACTTCGATGATGACTGGGATGACGATTTACTCAACGACTCATTTGTGCTTGAGATGACGCTAAACCCGCCTCTTGCTGTAGCTCCCAAGTACTGCTCGACGCAGACAGACCAGAGCGAGAAGAAGGGTGACCCAGTTAAATCGGTCCAGTCATCCGCTGCTGACCGCATTGCAGACTTTGGCAGGCTAAACCCGGGTGGAGATGCCGGCAGCATTGGCTCCACTGTGATTTTTCCAGGGAAGAATGTAAAGGTCAGAAACAGAACAACCTTCAAGTTGGAGGGGAACCCCCATTTCCAGCCGCAACGAACATTTTCTGGACCATTTCCGAAGGGCCATTCCGCAGGTGGTGGGGTACCTGAGGTAAAGAGACAAAGCAGTTTTTGTCCAGGCCATGTTTCCATGGCAACCAGGCACCAAGGTGACAAAGTGACCCAGCACGTTCCTGATAAGCAGGAGAGTGCGCCACTGAGATCATTTGGGGTCAGAGAGACCTCGGCGACCTTGAGCAGCTCCCGCCCCATACTGTCAGTCCGGGCCGGAGACCAGACCTTGGTAGGCCAAAGTTCCTTGACCTCAGAAAAGCCAGCCAGTATGGGCCTGGGCTGCGCCCAGCAAGTCCCTGATGAAAATCTGGATTCATTTTTCACGTCCGACTCGCTATGGGATGACGCCGAAGATGATGACTTGCTGTATCAACTCTGTAACGATGTGGAAAAGACCTTGCAAAGTGGCGGAATCCCCTCCCTATCGCGTGCTGAACAGTGCAGAGTTAATCCCAACCCCCTCCTGGGCAGTGAGGATGGTCAGCTGAACCGAGTCACACATAGGCAGCCAAAGTCCCCCTGTGCCTTCACCCGTTCCTTCTCAGTACCAGCAAACAACACCTCTGTTCCATTGGCCCCACCCATTGCTTCCCACAACAACCAATCCCAGGGCAAGGCAGTTGGGTCAACCTCTAGGAGTCACACTACCTCGAACACAGGTTCTTCAGGCAACGGGAACTGGCAGCACAAGTTCACGCAAGTGAGGAGCGCTACGGTGGGAGGTTCGATCCGTGGGCCTACGGCCGGCGTGCAGGATGGCGGGAAAAAGACGTCGTGGCCAGCGTCCATGGGAAGCATGGCGGAACCCGCCCGGTCGAGCTCCTTTAAGCGGCACCTGTCTGAGCCCATAGCCCTCTCTACCAAGGGTAGGTCTTATCCTTAATAAGTGGCTTCGTTAAATCTCTGTTAGCAGCCTTTGTTAAACAAGACCAAAGGCAATTCTCTGCTATGTAGAGCGTATACCATCAACCTAAGTGGATTGAATACACCTACAAGCTAGAAGAGGTCAAGCATTTGGTTAAACATCTGAAGTTGGTTAGGTACCTGCTGTCGTACACCATACCATCATCTCATTTTACATTATGCTTTCCTCCCAACTGAATTTAACAGTGTCTTTATTAATGTCCTTATTTCCGCAGTGTTTGTTTCCAGCCAGGTAGCTGTGAAATGTACTGAGGAGGAAATCGAAAGGAAGAAGCAGCAGGCCCTGGCTCGGCGACGGCTGCGGCTGCAGGCCTCTGAGAGGCCTCGGGCCCCGATCTGAGGGGCCTGCTCTCCAGGCCTGCTGTCCTTATTCTACCCGGGACCTGGAGATGGACACTTTGTCAGAGGTCCAGCCTTTAGCCTCCAAATCAGCACTGGCTTTCAAAGCTGAGTGCTGGTTGTGAAGGGATGCATAGTGGGCTCAGGGAACGTGGGATATAACGCCCCCCCCTGCCGCTTCCCAGCTCCTTTATAGAGGGAGGCCATTCCATTTCAACATAGAGAGAGACCTAAAAATGAGCATTTTTTTAAGCTTTAAGTCTTTAAGTAGAGCAGTTAAACAGAGGCGTCCCAGGGTTTTGAAGTACCTCAGCCAGCGTTTAAGTGCACTTTTGAAGAAGACCAAATGGCGCCTTCTGTGGCCAGCAGCTGTCATTGCAACAGCAATGCAGCCTTTATAAATAAGTTAATGTGGTCCCCGTTTTAATCTGTGGAGCTGAGCTGCACAGCCCCACTCCAGGACATGGAAGAATGTCTCTGTCTTTCTCTCTGAGCTTACCAGCTCCTGGTTACCTTATTATAATCATTGATCGTTTCTTTTCCTTCGATGGAGAAGGAAAATAAGCAAGGTGTTAAGCAGCCGGTCCGTGTTGTCGGATTGGCACCCCTAAGCCTGAGGTCCTGCACCTGTCATCTCGTCTGTCAGAAGTTTTCTCTAAGTTCAGATGCCTTTCCACCTCCTTGCTAATGCCCTCAGCATAGCTAATAACTGTGTAACGTGATAGTCTCGCCCCGTTAATAATGGATAAGCTTTGCATAAGTGTGAGATTCCCGATCCCTCCTCTGTTTAACTGCCTTCACATAAACAGTATTGTGGTCTTCTGTGTTGGTTTTGTGATGTTTTTTTTTGTTGTGTAAAAGTTTTGCACAGAAGTGAGTGTTAATCACAGTGGTGGAGGGAGTGTGATTTTATTTGAGCAGATGAGTGTGTCGATTACACAGCTCTCAAAGTGCTCCTTTAATACATTCGTTATTAAACAATAGTAATGCTTTTTACTGGAATTGTAACATTTATTTGAAGCGAATGCAGTCAGAAACATCCACTGTGGATCCATAATATCTGATTGACACTATACATCAGAATGGTGCAGGATTGCGAAGGAGCAAATACAGTTAAACCCAGTTGCTTTTATTCAGAGCAACTTTAATGTATTTTATTTATTTAGCTGGAGCCTTTATGGGAGTGAGGGAGTACCTAACTTAAGGGCCTCGCAGAAGAGGTCTTCTCAGGGCTCCAGCCTGCAGTCGATGGACTATAACAAACGTAATACTCTTCTCTTTCTCAGAAATCCATCCGTGCTCAGCTGTAACTTGCCCTTGCTGTATGACTGTGTCTACATGTGTCTGCATGTAGTGCCTTGTCCTGATGGCATGCACTTCACCTGTTTCCCTGTGTATAACGTGATGGGGTCTGGACTCTGAAGTAATTGCTTGAAATAAGCCGTGTATGCCTATATATAACACCTTAAGCAAAAGACCATAGAGATGTTGTGCTCAGGGTGGTGACAGACCACGGTCACCAGAGACTTGGTGAGCTCCAGTTATGATGTTCTCAGGTCTGATATATTAACAGCGGAAGGAATGACAGTTACTTCTAATTCATCTAAACTCTGACATCACAACTCTGTAGCTTTCACAGAAAATAACAGGGTGATGTTTATGGCTGCATACAGATGTCATGGAGGGCTGAATATAATGCAGTGTATGTGTGATGTCCGACATATTTATATGAAAATGTGTAACATTCCTGGACACAACATGGTCTTTTCACGTGCAAAACTTCCTTTTTTCTTTTTAGCTGAAGATGTTTTCTAGTAATATTTGTGTTTCTTTTTCTTGTAATCCTGTAAGCTGTAGAAATGAACTCATTTTATACATGGCAAGTTAATTTCATGTTTTTTTCGGGTTTCTTCTTCATGACTTAGGGTAACTGAAAAGTTTGTTTAATGAAAATCAGATACTCTTTGGATAATGGTTACATTATTCATTTTGTTTAATGCTTAGACTTTGATATCAAAGTTTTAATAAGAACGATTCTGTTGATTAGTCATTGACATTGCACAGTGTGGTAATACATCTGGTGGTCGTCAAAACAGCAATGATAATGGCACTGCATTTTTTTATGCATTTTTTTAGTGGGAGTTGCCCATTTGTTTATGTATGGTGTCTTTAGCTTGTCCAGTGAAGTTTCCTTTGCCAGATCTCATTGGATGGGACAGTATGGCATATGATTTGTTACCCCTGCATGTACAGAACGTCAGTCACGTTAAGTCAGTGATTCTCAAACCAGTCCTTGAGGACCCCCAGACCGTTCACGTTTTTTCTCCCAGCTCTATACCACGGTCCATGTTTTTGCTCCCTCCCAATTTGGCAAAAACGTGGACTGTGGTATAGAGCTGGGAGCAAAAATGTGAACGGTCTGGAGGTCCTCAAGGACAGGGTTGAGAAACACTGGCTTAAATAAATACTCCTTTCTGTTAATAGATGAAGCAATAACTAAGCATAGCAAACAAATATCACCTATGACACAGCAAAGCACAGAGGGTCGCTGAAGAATGTACAATGTTCAGAGCCCACATGAAGATCTTCAGGCTTCCCTAAGGCTCCAGAGCACTGTGACCTGGCTGTAGATGATGGCTGCTACTTTCAGTGAGGCTGCCAGGGAAGTGATCATGTTGGAATTCATAACATTTGAATTACAACAAACTGCAATTCCACTGTTTCTTGATTTAAGTGATATTTTTTTTAAGTTTCTGTACAATAAATTATACCTTAACTAATAACATTATATACTGTTTGTGCTAAAGATTATGTTTGTGGAAAGGGGAGGAAAGCCTGAAGGAATATTATAAAAGTCCTTTTTTAGTTTCTGTTATCTTGTGTCCAGTACTGATTAGTCAAATGACTATGTGAATATGTCAGTAGGCTGGTGTCTTTAAATTTGTCCAAGTTTGCAGTGTCTCCATGGGTGTGTCAGCGTGTGTGTGCCCTGTGGTGAACTGGCTTCCTCTCATAATGGTCCCTCTGCCTTGTGAACTGAACTTCCTCTGATAAACTCCAGGCTCACGACAACCTTGCACTGGAAAAGTGGTTATGAAAAAAGCATAATCGGATCCCCAGCACACCAGAGTATCCGTGCTGTAAAAGTTTAGAAATACATAGGCCTGTTCCAGTCCACACAAACAACGCTTCACTTGAACACCCTGAGTGACATTTTGCAGACGTCAGGCAAGAGATCCACTTAGGGGCAAAGGAAGTGATCCGGACAGAATCATCCGGAATGTGATTGAGCTTCCATACACAAATGAACATGAGAAGGGGCTTTGAAGTCCATGAAACACACCTCTGAAGAAGATGATGTGCAGTTGTGGGTTGTTGTCTTTCTGGAAATAGTTTGCTGTTGTGCTTCAGAAGGGAATAGGGCACAGAAAACTGATTGTTCTTTACATTCGGATCCACGGACGAGAGGTTTCATGCGAATGCACTTGGAAAGGAGCGAAATGAGAAGGGGACATGAAGCGAAAGTAAGTTAGGCCAGATATGATGAAAAAGTCGGTTGCTGATAAAAGCCACCATATTGGCAGAGTCCCTGGTAGTGAGAGACAAGGTGGGGCGTGAGGAAAGAGGAGAAATTTGAGGATTTTTTTGGGGATGGTTAGCAACATTTCTGGGTTTGTTTTGGAAGAATGTCGCACTGAGGAGGATTTGCTCTGTTGTCAGCTGGGTCTTAGTCGCGCACTTGCACCATTTCCGCACAGTTTCGGGTAATTTAGCTCAGCCAGCATAGGGTGTGTATCGGAGCTAAGGTCTTGATGATGGTCACATAGACGTCAAGGGAGATTGAGCTGACGATAGGTCATTGGTGGGGCTTGCCTTCCACTTCCCTCCTCATCATCTATATGCCAGTGTCAATAATGTAGGAACTTTTGGATCCTCTTGGAAATGATGCTGGTAAACCTCTGTTTTAGCCGTCACACTGTATACGCTATATGTAAAAATGCACAGGAAATAGGGAATGGAGTGCTTGTTTTAAAGGAAGCCGCTGTACCCATCATTGGCTGCTTTTGCCGTTAGTGTTGCTCTACACCTCACGGAGGTTTTGTGGGCTCTCTGAAGAATTCTCACCTGCGGACATTATACTCATCATGTCAAATTATGCAGCAGGATCCAAATGCAGCTCTGACTCACATAGGTGTGGTCTAGGAAGCCAGTGGCCTGTATTACGAAGCAAGGTTACTGGCTTATCGGGGTAACTTGTCGGATTAAAGGTAGTCTGGACAAAACGTAAGTGAACGAATATGAAGTCCATTTAAACTGTGGTACCTTAAATCCGACAAGTTACCCCGATAAACCAGTAAGTAGTACAGGCCACTGTAGTGATTGTTACCCATGATTATTTGTGCTACTTGTAACTTTCTTTATCATTCTTAAAAAAAAGTGCCAAAACTTTATTGACTAATCAGAGAGGATGGTGTTAATTGTCAGTCGTCCAATTATTCATTAAATATTCGACTATGGTTATATTGGTTGAACAGCAACTGAAAAAAATGTAACTTGTCCTTTAATAAATTTATTTGTTTTCTTCCCCACATCATAAGTAATTTTATCTTGTACGTCTCCACCCATTCAGTTTAGATAATTTATTAATGCCATGAAATGTTGCGCTTGTAGTTAGGTAAGCTTTAAGCCAGCTGAAGTTGATGTTGGTTTAAACTTGTTTTTATTTTGTGTGATTAGCGCAGTGGATTTGTCTGATTCTGTGCAACGGAACAGGGAAGGTTAAGCCATTTAAAATGCTTAGCTATGCTGTTAAACAAATGTAAGCAAACTCAGTCAAGCAGCAGCAGTGAATTTGGAATAATATATTCTTAATTAACAAGCAGATTCTTGTACCTCAAAAAAAAGATATTTTTATTTAATGCATTTTCATTTACAGGTCATTTACAAAAAACTAATTTTTCAGTTCATATAAATACCCCGTGACCCAATACTACGTAAGTGGTTGGAAGACTGATGGATAGATGTAATATTCAGCATATCATACAACACAATATCTGTATATTATTGTGTAAAATTATACATAGTAGTTTTTAAATCCCCATAATCTTATAAAATATAACATTTTCCAATGGAGGAACATAATCTCTGAGTTGGAGCAGAGTTAATTATACTGTTAAATCACAATGCCTCTTTAATGTCACAATACTGCAATTTCTTATTTATTTTTTTTACAAGTTGTATTTTTGTGAAGAAATAGCAATGATTCATTTTCGTGTTTGTTGATTTTAAATTTGACAGTTGCTTTTGTTTGCTGAAAAACCTGTTTTATACTATTATTATATTATTATAGTGTTTTAATGATGGGCATGCTCTTTCTTTGTCTTTTATTAAATTATCTGTCACTTATAGGATGCACTACTGGCTCTACAGTGACAGATGCACACACTGTTTACTTACTGCAATTTGCCTACATCTCTGTTTTTTGATCTATGTTGGCTTGTAGGGGTTGTCACAGAAAACAAGGGACACACGCTTTAATTTTGTCCCTTCTCTCTTTCGCTACACACTCACATACACACATGCATACAGTGTTTACTCTGCCCCTTGGCTATTATGGAAATAGCATGAGTTTAATTGGCAGCTGTGAATGATAGCACCTGCAAACAACTCCGGGCTTGTTCCTGTGGTCTGGCAGCATTCCTGCTCCCCTTTAAATAAAGGCTGCTCATTGACTGGAAGAGGGAGCCTGACAGGAGATGATTGATGATTGGCCATCACACCGAGCCTGACACTTACCACTCAGTTGCTACGTTTACAGCCGCCGCGACACCACAACACCACCTATAACATATCTAATCAGCGGGGTCAGGCACTTCGCTACAGTCCCTCTTTGGCAGGCCACACAGGGGACAAAATGGCGGCCCTTTCAGCAAGGATTGAACCCCAGTCACAGCCCTGGTAATTGTGTCATGGAGAAAGATCCTTTCCTCTCGTGGTGTCACCTTCGCAAAAGACAGGCGTGGTCAAAAAAATTTACAAGACACTTTTTCCAACATGGCGGTCATTAATATTGAAAGCTATTAATTAAACATGGTGTGCAATGTGTTTGATATTTTCACAATAATATACTAATATAATTAGTATTTGATATGACTCATGGAACCGGCCTACTATTACCACTCTTTACAGTGGTTGTTTTGTTATATATATTTATAACAAATATATATAACCTTCCCGAGGGATTAATAAAGTTTTCTACCTACCTGCCTACCTATATATTCGTTATATATTTAAGTGTGTCTGTGTGTAAGTATCACGCAGTATGGAAAATGACCGTTAATTTCTGTCGTATTCAATGGTTTCTGATTTCTGGGTTTTTACATTAGCTGCCACTGTTAGCCAGACTGACCATGTGTCCGTTATGGCAAGACAATGGAGGCGTAAAAGAAAAAAAAAATACAGGCCTTCGTTTCATTAGACACTTCCACTGCTGTTAAATTAATAACTCAGAGTAACAACTGCAACTGAAAAACAGTTGCCAATTTATATATGAGCGGTCACTTCTACTCTGCCTCCAAGGAATAATTATGAAAATCAAATGCAACAACATAACATGAATTATAATCGTACTGAAACACACATATGCAGTTTTTTCTTTTAATTTTTATGCAATGAGGCAATTGTATATTCTGCGATATTTAACTATTTTTGTTATTCTGATCAAATTAGTTGGCAAAGTTCCGGCAAAGCAAGAACTGGCTGCAGTTTGTAATGGAGGTTAAGGTAAACAGGGTAAGCTATGTAGCCTATTTCAGGGTAAACTAGTAGTATTTTAACAGAAGTATGGAAACTTGTATTTATTTTGTAGCATCATGTCTTAATAACCGTATACATTTTTGCCTCAACTATGGTTTCTGTGACTGTGTTGATGACATTTTTTTAATATATTTTTGTTCTTATTTAAAAAATCTCCAGAACAAATATGTAAATTGAATGAAATGTATACTGGTTAAAGTACATAAATTATATTAGAATGTAAATCACTGATATGTTTTGTTCTTATCTCGTGGTAAGAAAATCGTCTCGATCAAGCAACGCTAGTGACATCTAGTGTGTCTTTTGTTTCCGCTTTGGATAAAGAGATGAGGTCTGTCCACTTAGGAAATGGCTGCAAACTTAATACACAGGGCTACCAGTAGAGATATGGCAAGCCTGCTGCAATGTATGAATAATTTATTATGGATGACAGATATAATTATTCTAAGTGTGACCATAAAACTGGGAAAATAAACAATGGGAAGAGGTCATTGTTACGTCTGTGGTGGTTTTGTGGTGTGCATTTATATTAAAGGTCAGAATAATAAGTAATAGTTTTTATATATATATATATATAAACACACACATATATATACAAACTACTGGTTAAACATTATATTCATTTATTTCTGAATTGTTTCTGTTACATCTAGCTACATTGTAACATTTTCACTTTCGATGCAGAAAACTCCCAATATGCTATTAAACATTAGTGGCTAAATGACTCAACCTCTGCCTGGGGATTTGAACATGTGGCAAAGGGCACTTATATGTCTTCTATTTTATGTAGTAACTATAAATGCAATTGCATGTTTATTCAAGTGATTGAAGTTCTTTTTTCTTTCCTGGGGCACCTAATCAGGGTCTCGCACCGGACCGAAAGCCACAAATCCTCTGGGTCCTAACGTAGTTCTCTGATATATGCCAAATGCTGTTTCGCACATATTTAAGGGTGGTAAGCAATACCTCCCATTGACTTACATGTTTGTCTTTCTCTAGGAAAATATCAGAAGTAATATTCCTGAAAATAACGTACCAGAGAGTCCTTTGTTTGCTTATGACCTCAGACCCCAAGTGTGAGTCCTCCTAGCAGCCTGGCTTGGCTACTGTGCTACAGAGCAATGTGACACAATGGCCTTGTGATGTAATTTTACGGACAGAAAAGACCGTTGGGTCCTGATTTTATATGAGTATGTGTGTGTGTTTGCTGGAAAGAGTGAGCCCCAGTGTGAGGAACCATTTTTATAATGGAGTTCTCATGGAACTGTAAATAATTAATGTTCTAGAAAAGCTTCGGACATTTTCATACATTAGCCTCCAACCTAATGGCGAGAAAGGGCTCTGGGATGATCGATGTAGAGGAGAGGACTTCATTACTACCTGGCTCCTGATACAATCCCAGCGCTTTTACGGCTCTATACCGTAAATCCTGGCTTTCTATAGTAAGTTTTATTAATGTATTTACGTTCTTTCATTTACGTAGCTATGGAATTATTACGACAATTGCCTTGTATTGGAATATTCAATAATGCAACAAACATTCTTTTAATAGAGCAACAAGCAATTGGCCTGGCTGATTTCAAGGCGCACTTCTAAAAGGGGGATTCCACGCATACCTCCCCAACTCACCAAGTGGGTGATGACGGCTTCATTCCTCCGCAATGTCCCCTCTTCATCTGAAGATAAAGTTAATCTGTCCGGACAGCAAATCTCAGGGCTCTTCATCAGGGCTACCCTATCTTGCGTGCGCGAAAATGCCACACGGAGCTATTATCTACAGAGTCAGACATCCATGTTGTACTGACTTCCAGCTCCGAGGCCGCCTCGAATAAAGCTACCAGCGAAAATCCAGCTTCTTTCTTTCTGCTGCATTTAAGCATGAAGCGAGAGGAGAAGTGAAAGTATGGGGGCAAAATAAAAGCCTGGCACTGGGGATTGGAGCGATATCTATTCTAGAGGGCAAGGTGGGTTAGAGATGTAGCTAGCTGTTGAAAAGCAGGCCTTTTGAACGGTTGACATTGGCTTTGTAAGGGAGTACAGTATGTGCTTCGGGAATGACAACAAAGGTAGCTTTCATAGGAGGCTGTGCGGTATGCCAACAATATCTCATCTATTATAAAGAGCCCTGGATGATGCAGGCTAATGAATAAGACAAGGAAAGCAGAGTCTGCACGGTGGGATCTCTTCCCAGCTACACTGGGATTATAAAGACTCCTCAGAACGACGGTAAAATATATAGTGCGTATCATAATGGGCTGTTTACGTCGCCATTGCGCGTCATACGTTCTAAAAATTTGTGCAAAATGAGTATTTTATTTGACATTAATATGTTTGTTTAATATGCTTTCGGTATGATTAGTTGAATTAATATAACAAAGAGTGTAATTAACAGGTCTCGACGTAGCGTATAATGCAAATCAAGTGGTTTAATATGATTGCAACAGGCCCCAGTTATCATAAGAGTCCTGCTGCAGTTATGCTGTAAAAATGAACTAAAACCGGAACTGGCGAGGAAAGAGAGGGAAAAAAGCATTAATATTTCAGCAAGTGTTTGTTATGGGTTGGTTTTAGCTGCACTTAACGGCACACTTTACCAGGCAGATTCTTCATCCATTAGTAAACAGGAGTTCTGGGAATTGTGGGGGGGGGGGCGTTGATTTACCTGAGACTGCAAAGTTTCAGACTATATTAAATGCACAGAATGCCATTTGTAACCCTGACACCTTCTTTTGCACAGAGAAAAATTACTCACTCAGGAGTAGGGAGAGAGCAATTGCTGTTTGGAGAAACATCGGATTCCATCTGACAAACAGGACTTTTTCGATCAAAGCCGCAGGATAAACGCCCAGCAAACAATGAGTGCGCGTGAAAACCCTGTAATGGATTCTCAGCATCTTACTATTACCTGTTTAAAGGCTGATCAGAATCTCTCAGATTCAGAGATCTGTATCATACAGAGGCGCCTTTCAGGGAGGCTGTGCAGTCAGCAGAACATACGGATATGTGCGCATCAATGAATCATTGATCCAAGCGGCTCTCATTTGAAGTCATACCCAAAGGAGTCATTGTCTAGTAGCCTATAAATATATCAAGGCTCCTAGCTGAACTACTAAAGCTGCCTTTACGTGTGTGTGTGTGTGTGTGTGTGTGTGTGCACGTGTGTGTGTGTCGACAATGTGATAAAAACCTGTTATTTTGACCTTGTGGGGATCAATTTTCAGTCCACACGTGGGGACTGAATTTTCTAAAAATCTGTGACTGCAGTCAAAAAACTTAACATGTCAAATGTCTTGTCACTTGAGTTAACATCACCAGTAAAGGATATAACTGTAAAAAATACATTTGACAACAATGGAAATATCTGCAGGCCAGTCACCAGCTTGTGGTAGCTTTTTAAATGTATATCAGAGTAACTGCATTTCAGGGCTTCCAGTTTAAAATTATTATTATTATTATTATTATTATTATTATTATTATTGTTGTTGTTGTTGTTTGTTAAGAATAATAATAATCATCATCATATAGTATTCAAATAGCATTCAGAAATCTTCTGTATGTTGTCGCTTCATCAGTCGTATCATCTCTTTTTACTATTAACAATGCACTTTTCACACCAAGGTTTGTGGATTGGCACCATTGCAACATAGACTATCCTGAGGAACTTTGTAACCTTGTTTGGGCCAGATTTTCAATTTAAATGAAAATAACGCAAAGAGGATGTGATGAGTGAAACTGCAAAGTGTCATTAATCATGCTTGGTAGACGGTTGGTTGACTAACGTGTCATGCCTGTCAGGAACAACGTGCCAATATGCAAGGCTGACCTGGCGTGATTGCCAGTGTATGGTATTAAATGAATCACTGAGCTGATTTCATTGCTGAGGTACATTTAACATAAATTATTACAGAGAACTGTAAACCACACAATTAGAACAATGTGTCCTTACAGAATACTTATGTCTGGAACTAATTCCAAAATAAACACGGGTCACTTTTGTACGACTAGCTGTATTCAAACGGCTATGTGGAAGGTACTATAGCTATCACATTTTGGTGTAAAGGGGATTATTGCAGTGTTGCGATTTCATACATTAATGTTAATGAGCTGTGCAGGATGTCGGTCCGACCACAGTAATAATCCTCAGTAACAGGAACACTGAAACTTTTAAACCTGGTTCAAATTTCCACCCCATTTTGATGCAGTACGCACTCTTTCAGGCTTAAAGAAATGGCCCGGAGGGCGGCGGTATCACAGAAAGAAGGAAAACCTTCCTAAACAAATCAGTCAGTTTGTAATTAGCTTCATTGATGGTGAAAAGTGAGCGGCTTTTGCATCCATAGTGGATCAGCCATAGAGAGTAAATTGGGCCTTTACCAGAAGACACTTTGTAAATATTACAAAACAGCCGGTTCTTATTTCCAGTGACTATTATTTAGTACTAATGGACTTTTTTGTTGTTTACGTTTGAATTTGGTTTCATGTCACATTGACGCAAAATGATGGGGGCAAGGTCTGCCATTTTTCTTTGCTCAAAGGCCCCGTGATGATACAGCTTACTCTCCTGGCTCTGGGATTCGAGCTGGTGCCCACCCAAACACGGGCACAGACTCCTGACCTGCAGAGACACACGAGCCACCCTGCTTTCCCCCTCTAAAACTTATACACGGGAAAAAAAATTAAGCTTTGAAGATCAACTCAAAGCAATCAGTGAAGGCAACTCGTATGATAAGTAATGATTCATCAGAATGCATGCGGGAATAGTGGTGTGAGACTCATAAAAGATTAAAACAGACTGAGAATGAGGTGCCGAGCTCCGCGGTATGAGAGCCATTATGTCCAGAAACGGTCAGAGAGCCTTGTTAATTTGGGCAGCATGATGGCTTAGTGGGTGGCTCTGTAATCTCACGCCTACAGGGTTGGACGTGTGTATCCTGCCCCCCCCAGCTCGGTATATATTGGGAGTCTGCATGTTGCGTTTGCAAACATACCCCGTTGGGTGACTTGGTGTAGATTCAAGTGGATGTGTGTGCCCTACTATGGAGTGCTGCCCCTTTGGGATATATCCCACCCTAGGCTTCCTGGCGTGGCTCCTAGGCTGCCACTGTGACCATGTTCTGGGCATATGGACCCTGACCCCGAAGTATCCTCAGGAACATTCCTCCAAATTTAATTTCAAGGATGACCGGGCTGAAGGTCATCACTAAAGATCTTTATTTAACTATAGCAGGTTATAAAAGTTTTTTTTTTTTCATAAGGGGTGTCGTGGGGGGTGGGGCAGCCACACGTCTGTTATCAGGCTTAATGGGGTTTATTTGAAGTATTTGGCCACTGGTACAGGTCTAAAGCCGCAAGCTGCCATTTCACCGGCTGAAACCGGTAAGAGCAATTAATCACGGAGGTGTGGAAGCGGCTGGAAGGCGTCATGGAGGAGAGGGAGTGTGGGGCTACCATGGCCCACGTTCAGCTCATGCCAGCGAGGGAAATGTCGAAATTACTCTAATAATAATAATCATAATAATAATGATTGCTTATACAGAGACTAATATTATTATTAGTTTTATTATTATTATTATTATTAGTAGTAGTAGTAGTAGTAGTAACAACAACAACAATAATAATAATAACAATAATAATAATAATAATAATAATATTGCCAGGCTCAGGACCCCGTGACTCCGTATAGACAAGTTGTATGAAAGATGAATCGATGAATAATACAGAGATTTTTTTGTTACTTTCTGGTTCTAATTTAAAAGCTTTTCCAGCAAAGCACACTTACAGTACCAATTTGCAAAAGCAATAGAAAACACAGCTATTCCCATTAAATGCAAAGCGACCCCTTTTTCCAGCACAAACACAACAGACAATTAAAAATTCCACACTGTAATTCACTGCTGTATGCACCGGATGGGATCGCAAATGTCTCAGCCAATAAAAGTGTTTATTCTGAGCCCTAGATCTCGGGTTGAGGTTCAGACCCAGGGAATGAGTGTCATTCAGTGATTGTGATGGATGAGGTTCTCTTGTGGGGGAATCAAAGGGAGGGCTTTAGTCAGCCAGGGAACCTCAGCTAATCTTCTTTTGGCACCGCCGCCTTGCCAGCGGGCCTCCTCCTCTGCATCATGATGAAAAATAAGTCCCTTAGCTGATTGGACCATGAATTGGAGGAAGGTGTGGCCTCTCTGTCTAAGCAAGTTTTTCCCAACCCGGTCCTCAGAGACACCCAGACAGTCCACATTTTTGCTCCCTCCCAGCTCCCAACCATGAGCTGGGAAGGAGCAAAAACGTAGACTGTCTGGGTGTGCCCAAGGACTGCGTTGTTCTAAGCAATGTTAAAAGTTACCTGGCAGGCAACTTTTTAAAACTGAAAAAAGAGCTTGTGCTGGTTACAATATTCCATACAAAGATGTACAATCTCCCCTAAAAATATTACATATATAAATTATGCATTTAAGATAACATTATATATTTATATATTAATTATTTTATATTTGTGTGCATTTGTTTAGCAGACACATTTATCCAAAGCAATTTCCATTTTTTTCAGGAGACCAGAGTCAGCTAGTCTTTGGACCAATTCAAGGTTACAGGCTTTACTTAAGAGCAAATCACGGTCCTCGAGGTCCGAGTCCTGCTGATTTTCCAGCCTTCCTTTACCTGTGAGCCAGGTGTGAAGCCTGTGGCCAATCAGAATCAGTAATTATTAAACTGACTACCTGGGAGAACTGAAAACAAGGTCTGGTCCAAATTTGGAGAGCCCTGCCATAGTGAAATCATTCGGCTTTGGATTTGAACTGACAACGTGGCAGCCTAACCTGATAGGTCACAATCCCTCGCACAGGGTGCTGTTTTAACATCAATAGATAATATACTTATTTCAGCCAGGAGAAATTCATTAAAGGCACCACTGGGACTCGAACCCAGGATCTCCTGTTTACGAGACAGGTGCTTTAACCATCTAAGCCACAGTGCCACTCCAGGGTAGGTACTGTTTAAAGCATGAAGTAATACAGCTTAACATTATTGTATGCTAATTGAACATAAAATTGTTGTTGTTGTTCATGCTGGTAGGGATTCAACTCCTGCTTCCTTATTGTGCGCCTGCAGCTTGCATGTTCTCTCCACCTTGCACGGGTTTCCTCGGATATTCCAGAGATATGCAGTTAGACTAATTTGTGTCTCTCCGTTGGCCGCGGTGTGTGATTATGCATGTGAATTGTGATGAATGTAATCTGCTAATTGGAAATGGTTCCTGCATTTAATGCAATCGTCCTGTAATGAATCCTTTGATTTTGTTAAAATTGACCAGTCAGCTTCAGTTGAGAAGATCCTTGAATCTCTGGAAGGGGACTGAGGTATCTGGTCTCGCTTGAATAGCTGGGGATGGGCGAGGAGCACTTGGCACTGACTTGATTTCCATCATCTCCATTTCATGGGAAAGTCACCGGGAGCCCAATTTATGGTTTCAGATGCTTTGTCTATATGACAATGAGGTTCTTCTTCTTGGGACAGCACGATATGACAGCGGCAAGTGAAAGCGAATCTGTGGAATTCAGAAATTTGAACTGCATTCTCAGAAGCTCAGTTGGAAACTCTCTCATCATTTTTACCACTGTTTTCTGCGTTATGTCCTTTGTTGATGTTGTTGATGCCCTACTGCAAATGTTGTGCATGAGGCTGAAATACAAGAACACGAAAACGTTAAAAACCTAATAAAAGTTCAGGTTCCAGGTAACTAAGACCTCAAACCCAGAAGCAAGATGCTAGTCAGGGTTAGGGCCATTCGGGAATGCGTTTATCAATTCCAGTCCAAATCATGAAATGGGACTGGAGGTGGAATTTAAATCTCCCTGAAATTCGAATTCAATTCTGTTCCACATCATTTTTTCCAGTCCCAACTGCAGTTCCATTTCCTGATTTGGATTGTAATTGGTAGATGCATTCCGGAAGGGCCCCAACCATGATGCTAGTCAACCATAGTCGCATACCAGGAACCTCAACGCCAGCTAACCAAAACCGCAAACCAGGAAACACGATTCTGGTGAACAAGACAAAAACATGGAAATGAAACAGTAACATATCAACACCAGTCCCACAAATCTGGAAACTAGACTCCGATATTAGCCAAGAAGAACCAAACACTGAACATAGTGCTTCTCAGTCCAAACAGAACCTGGGTTCAGAACTTCCAGTTCAGAGGAAGATCACACAGTCCTTGCTCAGTCCCATAGGAGATGCAGGCCGTACTGGAGAACGCATCTAATGTTAGTTTACCTTATCCTTCAACCTTTCTTGATTTTTCAGAGGTGACCCTCCGAAATATGATCCTGTATGGATTTTCTGTACAGCCAGATTTGAGATCAATCAGTGCCCGTGGTGTCTCTGAGGCTCGGGATCTGTGCCAGCAATCGGAAGGTCCCTAGTTTGAATCCTGCGAATGCCAGGAGTAATCCTACTCTGTTGGGCCCTTAAGTAAGACCCTTAACCTGCAATTGCTTCATCCTCGCTATGATGTTTATCTACAGCCAACCCTGCAAGCTGGTCCTCCAACTTACAGGGAAATTTGGGGGTTTGTGGCAGGATTGGTACTGTAGCTACTGGGGGAAAAAAATTCACACTGGTCCATTTGGACTAGTGTGGTACTGAGGTATCACCCACTGCACAGCTGCACTCAGGTTCTCATCCCTGAGGTGGTTGGTCATGTGTTGCCCCCCTTACATACTTTTAAAAGGGCAGTGTCATCAGAACGGAGTTTGGCGCTGAAACACGCGGGCAAGAATTCTTTATATGGGTATGAGCTTACATTTTTCTCACAGCCATCTGCTTCTCTGTTTTATAGTCTGATCTCAGAATTATCAAAATAATTATCACCTTAGAGATAACGTGCAAAGATCCCAGTGACATGGTTTCTAAAATTAAACTTTCCTGTCACACCCTGTGTGTGCAATTGAGTAACAGCTAGTTTAGCCTTTCATTTCATATATATTTAAAATCTTTATATGTATGCGAGTGGCTTCCTGTTATCTTGACATTTACCTCCTCACCAGGTTAATCATGGCCATGGTAACCTTCTGTTTTGCTTGATGAATAAAGAGGTCCTATGTGGATTGTCTGCCATGAATGTATGCGGTTACAACACTTGTATTGGCCATGCATTTGCTGTAGCGCTTTAGACCACTTTATAATTCCATCGACTCTCCATATCTTTACTCGCTGGATCCCTTCTTCTGACAGTCATCGTGTTATCCCTTAATTTTCATCAGACGAAGACCAAATATGGCGGACTACTCCTCTTCATCATCATCACAATCATCAAGAAAACAAAGCCGTACTGGACCATCGGCATCAGTGATGTCTTCTTTCTCTGAAATGTCCTTTGTATTCGAAATCCCCTCCTCTAGGTCACTGTCGCCATTCAGATCCCGAGATAACAGCTCGCAGGCTGTTATCTTTAGGATTGCTAGCCGTACACGAATGTACCAATGGCTAAGAGAAATCTGCTCAAGCAGATATTTAGGGAAGAGCAATTAAAACAAATGATAAATTCACTAACAGCAACGATGCATGAAGGATACTTGTTTATTTTGGATCTTTGAAAGTTCCTACACACATTAAAGGCCATATTGCAGAATAACCCGCAGAATCGTCTTTGTATATAAAATCTGCACAGATATTCGAAAACATTTCCAAATCCAAACACTCTCTGAGTTCATGGCCTCAATGGCAGAAAAGTTGTAAAATTTTGCTGAAAAACAAAGAGATTAATGCTGTCACGTTAAACATTTCAAATGGGTCAAACTGACCTGCAACTTAATAGGAGGGTTGAAATAAACTGACGTAAACACAAGTGTCCTCAGATTTTTTCCGAAATGCAGTCTAATTTCTAATATATCACTTTTATTTTTTGGCATGGCAACTCTGCGGATGCTGGGGATTCGTGACTCATCTGAGAAAGATTTGTGGTAGGATGTGCAAACACCAGTTGTGGAAAGACTGAAATCCCTTTCAGAATGTAAACAGATTAATTTTATTCGATAAATACAGATGTCTATGGATGTCAACAGATGTCTGTATTCCTTCCCAGCAACATTTCTTTGTTTTTAGTTTATTCTGTTATTATAATTCTGCTTGAATCCATGCTGTTTCCATTAAAAACGACTCCTTTAAAATGATGACTTCAAACCATTTTGAAATAATTTTCTTTGGCATTCTACATCGGCGTTTCAATTTATGCTTTGACTATAATCTCTTTTTATTTACACTTGGTACTCTGCTTATTTCTGTGGAAACTACACTTACATGTAAAGTATTGTTTAAAAAGTTTAAAGTGCAATGAAGTTCCTGGCAGATTCCTCATTATGTTAAATGGTCCCTTAAAACGCGGAGCGCCGATAAGTGGAAAATAAAGAGTAACGACACACAGTGGGAGGGATGGATTTTGTGGAATGCAAACTCCCAAACTGTCTGCAGCCTCTATTCATCACGTCAGACTTATTTGCCCGTTCTTCATTCCAAGGCCACTGTCATGCACTGGCCAGTCTATACATGAAAAGGCTTTTTTGTATTCATCAGAACACAAGATCCGTCACATAACTCAAGGGATTATATATTTAATATATTTTGCCTAAAGCAGTCACATAAATGTATTATACATACCTTCGTAATGCATGACAATGTATTCATAAGGTATTATAAACACGACTATAACTATTTATAAAAAGGTATAACACATTACAGCCATGTTTATTATGCATTATGAATGCTCTATGAAGCTCACATCTATAATGTACTATAAATACCTTCATAATGCAATACAAAGCATCCTTATTTTTTATACTGACCATTATAATGCATTATAAATGCATTTATTGAATGCATTTATATGACTGCTTTAAATAAAGTGTTACCCATATTTCATTTTAGAACAAGAATAGTTAATTGCACTTTAAAATAATACATTAAGGGTTCTGTATTGTGAAAACATGATGAAAACACTGTGCGTATACACCCTGGGATATTATTTTATGCTTCGCTTGGATGTGCTATGAAATAGAGTCGACTCCCAGCCTGGAGAAGCCCACAGAAGCCCCTGCAGAGAAGCTGATCCCTGTTATCACTTTGTTTTTGCAAGTAGAGAGTAATATTGACCTTCATGCATTGTTTCTCCCATCTCTGATGACACATCCTTTATTCAACAGGACGGGAGATGTAACACCGACAATATAACACTATCACTATTGCAGGTCACACTACATGAAATGTTTTATAAGTCTAAAGTACATTTTGGGCATTATGGGGTATGACTGGGTGGTACCCTGCACATCCAGTGTTTCATGCCTTCTAGGGGGCTCAGCTCCTGTGCAGTGTATGATCAAATGTCCAGAGTGCATTCCCCAGGCCGCTTGCTGCTGTTTATGTCGCTCTTTGATGTATGCATGCATTCTACAATCATGATTTGAATCATGATTTGAATTCAATTGATGACATTTCCCTCATTGTATAACATTATGCCAGATCTATCTATCTATCTGTCTATCTATCTATCTATCTATCTATCTATCTATCGATTTATGTATAGGTAACACTTTACCTAAAGCAGTCATGTACTGTATAACACATCGTAGATACCTTAATAATGCATTATAATGCAGGCATAAAGTACTGCAAACACGGCTATAACTATTTATAAAAAGGCACAACACATTACAGCCAATTACAATGCAGTACATAACATCCTTAATTCCTATACTGACAATTATAATGCATTATAAATGTATCTATAGTGTATTATAGATGAGAGCTTCATAGAGCATTCATGATGCATAATAAACATGGCTATAATGTGTTATGCCTTTTTATGAATAGTTATAGTCGTGTTTATAATACTTTATGCATTATGAAGGAATTTATAATGCATTATGATGACTGCTTTATGTAAAGTGTTGCTAATCTATCTATCTATCTATCTATCTGTACCGCATTATAAAATTCTGCTTTACATATATCTGCTAAAACAGTGGTTTCCTACTATTGTATCATTATGCACATATTGCTTTTGCAGGGCAGTTTGGGGCAATATGGTGGTGTGGTGCTTAGGACCTTTGGGTCACATCTTTGGGGCTGGGGTTTAAGTCTCCGTCCTAGCTCTATGTATGTGAAGTTTGCATGTTCTCCAAGTGTTGCTGTAAGGTGTTCTGGTTTCTAGCCACAGTCCAAAAACACACTATGGTGAATTGGAGTTGTCAAATTACCCATAGGTTTGCGCAACCTGAGATGGGTTGGTGCCCCATCCTGGGTTGTTCCCTGCCTTTTGCCCATAGCTTCCATGATAGGCTCTGGACCCCCGTGACCCAGACAAGCTGACATTGAAAATGGACGGTTTGATGTGTCAGGTACATTCTCAGGAATTTTATTTGCTGTAAATGTTAATCTAGTGAATCTTCAAATTAAAAAGTTACATCCACTCATCTTCTTAATGCATGGTGTTTATCAAGGAAACCCTTAATAGGAGTGGAATACCAAACCATCACAGGGCACACACTCAGTCACACACTAATGCTGATTTACCAATAGCAGTGCACACGAACCACATGTGTTTGGACTGTGGGACGAAATTCACACACATCCACACACCCACACACAGACAGGACAGGATCTGGACACACTTGGAGGTCTTAGGCTTCAGTGATATCAACTCAGCCAACAAAATATAATGATGATTTCATTAATTTTAGACACTACTGCTTACAGCCTTTGTTATATTGTTATAATGAGGGATGCACATAACTGGTATGCAAGTACTCATTCGCCCTGTAAAACGATGCATGTAACAATTTCTTGTTGTAACAGCACAAATGCATACTTGTGTGCATTTCCTCTGCTATGACAAGAAATTACCATGCATTTTAACGTATATACCGTGAATGAAGCAAGAATTAGTCATTCATTTGAACCTTTATACAACTAATTTTTCCTTCATTCACGGTATATAGACTAAAATGCATGGTATTTTCTTGTCATAGCAGCACAGTATTGTATGCATTTGTGCTGCTACAACAAGAAACTGCTGCACATATCACTTTATATAGCAAATGTGCATTTTTATCGCAGTTATGTGCATCCCTCATTATGATGTTATTATTACTGAAAATAAGTATCTCATTCAAATAGGAACATAAATGCAACTTGTATTTTATCTATCTGACATTATTATATACTGTAGTGTTGGGCATTTCAGGTCCAGAAGCTACAAATCCAGACCAGGATTTTGTTTCTACCAACCCGCTGAGTATAAAGAGTCAAAATGGTTGGTAGAAATAAAATCCTGGTCTGGATTTGTAGCTTCTGGACCTAAAATGCCCAACAGTGCTGTAGTATGATTTGCTTAATTGGTGCTTTTCCAAGCAAAATTGTTCTCTTTTTGGTTTATTTGTATTCTTACTTAGGAAGATAAGGGGGATTTATTTACTATAGCTAATGACTAATTAAATGAAGTGATACCTGGGGCTGATGCTGTATAATACCTGCAGTTTGTTGACTTTTCATAGGTGCAGCAAGTCGTGTAACTACAGCTGGGGTACAGAGTTACACGCAGCCAGCAGTGACATTTAATTTGCTTGGAGTGACTTGTAAGTGGAAAGCAAAACACAGGGTAGTGAATGTGAATTTAAACAAGAAAATTCCCAGTTCATCCCCTTTGCAAGACTGGCATCACATCCAGGATACGCTCCATCCATGTGTTATATAAGTGGTTAGAAGATGTCCGTCCATCCGTCCATCCATCCATCCATCCATCCATCCATCCATCCAACTGCTTATTCAATGGGGAAGGGGGGACTGGAAGCTATTCCGTGCAGCATAGGATACAAGGAAGGGCCAGACTCTAGAGGGGATGCCAGTCTATGACAGGGCACACACATTCACACTGAGGGTTTTTAGAGTTTCCAGGTCACCTGACTGCATGTCCTTAGACTGAGGGAGGAAACCCGGGCAAGACAAGGACAGCAGATGCCACTGACACCAACCCCCAACCCAGCAGATCTCAGGTAGCAGTGCTACCTAATGCACTACTGGCCCACGGATGGATGGATGGACAAAACTCTCATTACATCTCTCAGATTGCAACATTTACTTTATCCCAATATCAGAAAGATTCAAACGCATATTTTTTTTTTACGACTATGAAATCCACTATGCTGTAGCTAGTGAAGATCTCCCCTGAAGTTATGCTGCAAAGCACACAGGTGCTTAACGGAGTAGAAATCAGTATCACAACTGAAAAACACTGTCCAGTTACAGTATGTTAAGGTCAAATTATGATTCAATTTTGGCTCTGGACTATTTGTAATATTCTGCACTACACTTTATACATCCAGAGCTCGGATTCCCGTGTATTGCACAAGTATAGCTTATTAATATAAATATTTTAAAATCTCTCCTTTAAACTAAGAAGTCCATGCCTTTAAATAAACTATAACAACACTCGAAAAAGCAGAATTTTAATGGCCCACCTGGCCCTTTTAATAGGATGTCGGAATGTGTTGAGGATATTGTTTCCTATAAACATTTTGGTCTAACAATAACAATTGCATCAGGCAAAATCAAGTTATCCGAGAATAGAATTAAACTCCAAAGGACCCCTTGCTCCTCTTCTTAGACATCCATCAATAACTCCTAATTTCATCAGGGAGAATGCATGAACTCTCGCCAGTCACATCAGGCAGCTTGCCAGATAGCAAGCATTTGCACAAAACTATTCTTTTTCCAATAAAGATAGAGCACATATATTTTCTATGGGTACCCAGCCCCAAATCTCCTTTTTGTTATCTGTCGCCAGGCATAGTAATATTCTTGTAAACGGTATGCATTTATTTTATAGGTAGCTGGAGAAGCAGTGATATAAGAAATAATTAAATAAATTAAATAAATAAATTAAACAATAAGAAATAGTATAAATAAATAAGGGAGTGATGTGACAAACACTGTTCATCACTCAGCCAGCAATGACTTCCCCAGCATCAGCCATGAAGGCACTTCTGTAATATCTCATTCTAAATCCATTGGCATCAATATGGAGTTTGGTCCCCCCTTTGCAGCTATAACAGATGCAATTCTTCTGGCTTTCCACGAGATCTTGAATTGTGTCTGCGGAAATTTTTGGCCATTCTTTGAGAAGAGCATTTGTGAGGTCACAATCTCCATTCTAGTGCATCATTAACAGTTTCCTTCACTGGAACTAAGGGCCCTAGTCCAATCCCCCAAAAACAACCCCATACCATTATCCCTGCTTATTGACTCAATAGAGTGTTGGCAACTTTTACATGCTATGCATATCATACTTTATGTGGTCTGCCACTTTGTGGCTGAGTTTCTGTTGTTCCTAAACACTTCTACTTTGCAATAATACCAGTTGCAGTTTGACTGAGGAGTATCTAGCAGGGAAGAAATTTCATGAACTGACTTATGGCAAAGGTGGCATCCTATAATGGTACCACACTGAGCTCTTCAGAAGGACCCATTTGTCGCAAATGTTTGTAAACCTGACTGCATGGCTAGGTGCTTGATATATTGCAAATTTATTGGTTTTCTAATTTTCTTGTTTACAAAAAACATATATCATATTAGAAATAATCATTAGTGACTGAAAGAACAAGCAGTCTCATTGGGTGCTTTTTAATTAGTAACACCTTTGCAATGACATAAAATGCCAAACATTTTTATTTAGTGTCCCTTAGGATAGTATCCAAAGCAATGCTAAAGTAGTATCCCTTTTGTCTTTGGCAAGAAAAGAACTGTCAGTCAAAAATTATGACGAATAAATCATCAGAATTTCCACAAGTGTCAGATTTCATCCTTTTCTGTTTCTAGATATGACTTTGCATTTTTTAAAAAAACGTTATTAAATTATTTATACTGACTTCACAGACTCACACAAACATACGCAAAGAATTCTAACATCTGTCTACTCAACACAGTACATTTAGGCACAGGAATGTTCATTTACAAAATCAGATTTTATGTCAAGCCCAAAGCAACTCTGTCTGCCTTCTTCAGTGAATAAATATGGATACTGTATAAACTATATTGCCAAAAGTATTGGGACACCCCTCCAAATCGTGTTCCAATCACTTCCATAGCCACAGGTGTATAAAATCAAGCACCAAGGCATGAAGACTGCTTCTACAAACATTTGCGAAAGAATGAGTCAGTGAATTCAAGGGTGGTACAGTGATAGGCTGCCACCTGTGCAATAAGTCCATTCATGAAATTTCCTCGCTGCTAAATATTCCATGGTCAACTGTTAGTGGTATTATAACAAAGTGGAAGCAATTGGGAACAAAAGCAACTCAGCCACAAAGTGGCAGGTCATGTAAAATCAACGCATGCTGAGGTGCACATTGTGCAGAAGTCGGCAACTGTCTGCAGAGTCAATAGCCTTCAGATTAGCTGAAGAACAGTGCATAAAGAACTTCATGGAATGAGTTTCCATGGGCGAGCAGCTGCATCCAAGCCTTACATCACCAAGTGCAATGCAAAGCGTTGGATGCAGTGGTGTAAAGCACGCCGCCACTGGACTCTGGAGCAGTGGAGATGTGTTCTCTGGAGTGACGAATCACGCTTCTCTGTCTGGCAATCTGATGGATGAGTCTGGGTTTGGCGGTTGCCAGGAGAACGGTACTTGCCTGACTGCCAAGTGTATAGTTTTTGAGGGGGGATTATAGTGTGGGGTTGGGCTTGGCCCCTTAGTTCGAGTGAAAGGAACTCTTAATACTGCAGCACTCTAAGCCATTTTGGACATTTTTATGTGCCCAACTTTGTGGGAACAGTTTGGGGATGGCCCCTTCCTGTTCCAACAAGACTGCACACCAGTGCACAAACCAAGGTCCATAAGGACATGGATGAGCGAGCCTGGTGTGAAGGAACTTGACTGGCCTGCACAGAGCCCTGACCTCAACCTGATAGAACACCTTCGGGATGAATTAGAGCAGAGACTGCGAGCCAGGCTTTCTCGTCCAACATCAGTGCCTTCCCAGAAGAGTTGAAGCTGTTCTGCCTGTAAAGGGTGGGCCAACTCCATATTAAAGCCTATGTATTAAGAATGGGATGTCATTAAAGGTCATGTGTGTGTAAAGGCAAGTGTCCCTTACTTTTGGCAATATATTGTATCTGAATAAGAAATTAAATCTTTGGAATGCTGTTTAACATTATAATTTCATTCTAATGTATCATTAGAATTCATATCTGATGGGGCTGAGCCTTCTGTTAGGACCCGCCTACACGTAGATGTACCACAGGGGTTAAAAAGGACATCATTTCTGTTGACGATGAAGAAAGAATTGTTTGACTTGTTTGGTGCGTGTCGGTGTGGAACGATGTTCACAGGCTACGTTCAATGTATTTAACTTTTACTACGGTGCATTTATTCCCAGCATGGTTATCATTGTACGCCGCTGCGTCTGGCTTGCCTTTCCACTTGTAAACGCACTTCCCAGCTGTTTAAGGGTCCTGATTGGTGGGGATCTGACTACTGTCTCCCCCCCCCCGCCCCTTGGTTTACGGTTTTAAATGAGAGAAAGAGCGATAACCCTTGAATGTGGTGTAAAGTTTTGTTTGCATTGGGTTTCATTTTATAGGTTTGCATTTCTTGTCTTGTGTCCTTCTTTTTTTTCTTTTCCATTGCTCATTTTGGTGTTGATTTCTCCTTCATCCTGTGCTGGTATATCGGAATGATAGCTTCTGGGTCTCTATTTATTAATTCATTTGAATAGTCTTTAGGATTACCTTATTACATTTTCTGTTGGCTAGACTGGGTCTCGAACCCCAACAATAGGGAAAAGAGTGGCGCGGTCGCCCTGCATTCTATAGCACCCCCTAACACACATGTTTTAAAGCCACTTGTGTTTAATTTTAAAAATCAAAGACTTGTGTCCAGGAAGCTATTCTCCCGGCCCAGCACAGGGACAAAATACAATAGTGTCTCTCCTCTCCTCTTGACACACCTGCTTGGCTGACTCCCCATCTGGCACTATGTCTGTCAAATTTCACCAGGGTCCTTGTAGGTCAGCTAACATTTATTGAACAGTTGAGTGAGAGCAATAAAATGAGGCAGGGAAGCAGTCAGCCACAATATTTTAACGATGGTCCTGCTTCCATTTTATTTATTTTTATATATATATACACACACACACACACACACGCACACACATACACACACATACACTTACACACATATACATGTCGTGACCGCCGAGGAAATTAACCCCCATTGCATTTCTGCAGAAAGCCGCAGTACACCAATTTTACATTCCTCTCTGCTCTTTAGTCACACTCAAAAAAACCGCAATCTTCTAATTTTTTCAGAAAAATGAAATGAGTAGGAAAGCCAAACAACACACAAATAGCCATTTTGCTCTCTAACCAAAAATGAACAAACCACAAATCTTTAAGTGCTGGACCATTGTTTCTCTCTCTCTCTCTCTCACACACACACTCACACACACACACACACACACACGCACACACAGAAAGCACCAACTTTCTTTAAACCCTTAAAAATCAAAGTGAGTGGAGGGAGGGGTCCCCTGATCTTCCCCCTCCTCCAAAAGGTCCATGTCCTCCTTACAGTCTTAAATGTTGTGGTAGTCCTACTTAAAATTAAACATGAGCACCACCAACAAGCTAAAACCAACATGTGTGTAGAATGGCCTGAGATGGTGATGGCTCAGTAGACATCTGGATTTCAGTATAAGCTGTGCTTTGCCAATTGCCTCATTTGCACAATAATATTCTAAGATTTGTATTTACTTACACGTATTTCAAAGTACACATTGTAGGACGTCAGCCTGTCAACTGCAAAATTATGTTTACATAATTGAACAGCACAACTATTAATACACAAGCTGACTTTCTTTTTCCGTAAAAGACATTAAATTGGGATTACCTTTGTCAATTTACTCTGAATATCAATTTTTTCAGTCTAATTTTTGTTATAGAAACCTCTTGCATTTCTGCTTGGAAAAAAAATGACTCATCCATAGATACGTTTGGAAACAAACAAATTAATGCAGAATTTCACTGCTCACTTACAGCCGTAAGATCTCATCCATAATCAAGTCTTTACATATTTTGACAGTTAGTCAAAGACACTGCTGGAGAAAACAGCATCCATTCGTTTGATCTTCCGGACTTAGAAGACAGTCTGAGATAAGCCTAGCGTAACATGGATGTCATACTGTCAACGAAAGACTCCAAGAGTTTATAAAGATGTATAGTCTGAAAACATGTTACAATTAACCAGCATTTTCATAAGTAGCAGCTTATCGATTCAATCTACAAATGCATAGCAATGTAACATTCTTTTGAGCAACAATGTAAAATGATGTGCTTAACAAGGCTTTCCGTTGTCCATTTTCTCGGAGGCAGGCTAGTCTGTGGGCTGCCGTTGGTCGCTTATAATAACAGACAGTATCTGCAGTCTGAGTAGAATGTCTAATGAAAGAATTTGAAGACGGAAGATAAGTAAGCTCACACAGTCAAAATCCCTTAAATATCCTCCCTTTCCTGATAAAGACTGGAGGCTTTTTTGCAAAGTCTCTCATTTTTATTATCCGCGGCCTCTTGCTGATTATCTGGAAACTTGAGTGTTTACATGTCCCATTTATCTCACGCTGTCATATACCCCGGCTGCAGTCTAACGACTCTTCGGGTGAAATCGCTATCAGAGAGCCCAACAGCTTTCAGTTTTGTCTGGGATGTACTGGGTCTCCTCCAGCCCATTAGATTCCAATCAGTGAAGCTCAGCTGGCTCCAATCACAGAGGAGTACAGAGGAGGACTGTTTAAAAGGGCAACGGCGATGGGAGGGAGATGTAAAGAGCGAGATGTGGCCTCCTGGGCTTCAATCTGCCTGTACGTTCCAAAATATGTCTGCCCGGATACCTCCTCCTGCTCCTGGGTTTCGTAACAAATAAAATGCACAGTGGATGTATTTCAGCAATCTGAAGCATTAAACGTGAAAAAATATACCATATGTACAGTAAATAAGATCCAGACACCTGCAACCTGTATAGAACAAGCAGGTACAAAAAATGGATGGATGGATGGATGGATGGAATTGTGCTTCTTTGAATAGGCTGTAGGATCACGCTATGATCTTGTATGGAATAATCCATTGAGAAGATGAATGGATGCATGCAGAATCATTATGGCCAGACAACTAAGTCAGAGCATTAAAAGGCAAGGCTTATGGGGTGGTGATCCCCTCCTAGGACCAGTAGGTACTCACCGCAGCAGGCCACGAGCGCTCAACAAGCCTTGCCGTTTGGTCTGGCCATAATAATTTGGCCCTTGTCAAAGTCACTCAGATATTTACCCCTGCCTGTCTCTTCTGCATTCAACACAACAACTGTGAGTACCGAATGTTGGCTTACCACTTAATATATCCTAGACCTTGGGCCATTTTTACCAGACAGTCAACATTATTGGTCTCATATGGGCATGGTCACAATGTTTTGGCTTTACATCAATTTACCAGCAATAAATAGTATGAATTATCATTGCCTCGATATTCATCTTTTGAAGAAGGTATCTATCTATCTATCTATCTATCTATCTATATATCTATCTATCTATCTATCTATCTATTTCAACAAATGTCATCATCGCTCATTGACATTAAACTCCCAATAAATGTGTTTAATTCTACATCAGATTACCAGCTATAAATACTATGAGTTGTTATTGCCTCGATATTCATCTTTTGGAGGGAGGTAAGTATAAATCTCTGGCTAACAGCATAAAGAACATTTCATAGTGTTAGAATTATTTTTCCTACCTTGTCATTTCTTCAGCATTTCAATTTGGGTTTCATGAAGAATTCGTTAAAGAAAAACACCTTTATCATCATTATTCAAATCTTTCAATCATTCATCTGATTTAGTCATTCAGTTACCATAGTTAAAATTATACACATGAGACCAACACAACAGTGTTTATGTTTCTGGGCACTAATCAGTCTCAGCTGGACTCAGATGTGTTACGTGTCCAAATGCCAGACAGCAATGATCATTTGTGAGCTACTGATGCCAGGCATCAGTCCTCGGTTTAAAAAATCTATTTAACTTTTTTGTGTGCTTGAAAATTTAAAAACAAATGCAACTGATAGACACTTAACAACAATTTATTAGTGATTTTTATTTCCCTGGTGCATAATAAACTTACAGTCTCCACAAGCGTAACATAACTGCACCTTATTTTAATGCATAAGCGAGAACAATCCTATCGTTAAATGATAAAAGGATTGTGTCTTCTGTTTGTACACCAGTCCTTTGGACTTCTTTTATAACAGAAATTTAAAGAGCTCACTGTTCATAAATGGGACAATTCAGGTAATGCAAAATTATTTTATCTTGGCACTAGACAGGCATGGAATTCGATTGTGACAATTTTTCATGTTCCTGAATAAAGAATCCAATTTTAACTATGTATGTATGTATATTAAGGCATATTAAGGTGGGATAATTCCTTCATTTACATCCTTCCTGGTGTCACATTCTAATTACAGTTATTGGTTCATATCCTGTTATCTTAACCTTAACACTGGACACGATACAAAAAAAGATACTTAATTACTTGTCCTGTTATTTAATTTTGTGTATTTGTTTGTCTTAGATTTTAACACCGCAGTTGACGGTCAACAACGATGCCTGAACAGTGATGCGGAACAGTGGACATTTAGTACATTTCATAGCATATTTTATTTGATGTTTCAAATTGCATTTGACAGAGAGGTGAATGAGCACGCAGGGAAGGAACCGTATCCCCTGCTCAGGATGCAGGAAGCAGCTTCTCTCTGTGTACCTTGTGACTGCCCATTAATATAATTAAATTCCACTTAAAACTTTCCCTTTGAAACAAATAAATTAAGATGCTATTAGTTAGTCATTGAGAGGTTAATGACCATCATTAGAAACAAAAGCAACATTCAGTATCATTAGCCAAATTTGGTTATTTCATCAATTCTGGTTATTTACTGGGTAGAAGATTAATGATGCCTGATGCCGTCTAGGACGTGAATTAGCTCAGATAAACCATAACACAATCAATCACCGTTTGTGATTGTAATACAGTAGCTATGAGATGCAATTCCCATTGAGAGGACTACTTGGGAGGAACGATGAGTGCTGTCAAATAGGAGGGGGATCAGGTTATCTGGCAGAAACACTGTCTGAATTTAGCTAATTCACTGAATTTAGTGAATTTTTTACATGCACTGTATCTAAGAATGTGGTGCCCATATTGGTGTACAGGCAGGACAATGTCAATAAATGAAATGATGATCGGGAAAAAAAGGCAATTAGACAATCAGAAGATGCACTGAATTTGAAAACAGGAACAGCTTGTCTAGTTGGGAGACATCGAGGGAGGGTGTTTGACTGATATTCTCCGAAACGGGCCCGCGGCGAGCCTGTTGACAAAAGTGAGGGTCTCCGGCGATAGCGCCTTGATGAGTCTGCAGCTGTTCACGCAAAACCAGCTGCCCAAATCCTTGCACAACAGACCTTGCGCTCATTCTGAGATAATCACATTAAACACTATTTCACTTAGAGGCACAACAGAGAAGTCTGTCTGTTTCTTGTGGCAGTTAAATATCAAGAAATAAAAAATAAATCTGTGAAATAGTGTCCATAAAAATTGTTATGCATGAAAATTTGACTTATTGTTTTGATGTGTTAAGAAAATGTTGTGAAATTATTTTAAGTGTAGCATACATTTGCATAAGTCATGTTGCACATTTCTTTGATCTCCTTGAAATCACCCACTTAAATTAATTAGTCTGACTTTTTTTAAGTTGCACACACCAACATCCATCCTCATACTTCTTACCCTGGAATAATAATTCTAACAATTATTAACATTTATAGATTGCATTAAATTTACTGCTACATTTACTTCTATTGTTATATCCTTTTATTGGTCTGGTGCCTTAATCTCTATCTTTAAAAAAATGCTGAAAAACAATCAGTACACAGCTGCACATAAAATTATAAAAGCTAAATTTGGTGAATGTCTATCATAACACCCCTGCAAAATCACCGATTACCGCAGTGACCTGTATTGCTACATTGTACTGTAGTTATTGTAGCACAAGTTATAATCAATATTCAGGTCATTTTTCTCGTAATTTTTTACAATTTCATCTGTTTGTAGTGCTTTCGATTTCATGCTGCATCAATGGAGCATAAGCTGATGCAGGAGAAGATTGGTCAGTAGGGAAATATTAGTCAAGCCTCCTTGTATTATTCTGCAAATAGCTGAAAATAGCTTTGTTTGGTTTACAATTTGAACAATTACAACCAAACATTTAAGATTCATAAAATGCATTTGAGGCTATATATGTAAAACTTTTTTAAAAATTTTAAAATTTCACAAAACTGAGCAGATTTGCAGTAACCCAAACATCACCTTTCATCACCTGGAATTTAACATCGTTAATTAATTGCTGGCAAAGATTGAAGCATTTTTACTGTCAGGCACAGCAACTGAAAGTCTGCCATCACGCTATCAGGAAAAACCTTTTAGAATTGATATTGTTGTGTTATTTTCTGCAGGCTATCTGTCCTCCACATTAAATCACGATTCACCCTTTAGAGTGTCGGCCAAGCGCTGTGATTTGCAGCATCAGTTGCGTAACTCCAAGAAATAATTACTTAGCAGGCCTCCAGACTATGTGGGGGGGGGCTTAAAATAAACAGAGATATGGCTGGTGAATGGCCAGTACAGGGAGGAGCTGCTTGGGGGGGGGGGAATCCACAGTGCCTCTCAATGTCAGGGTCCAGGTTCAGCGGAGAAGTTCACCCCGCCAGCTGTCTGATTCCACCTGTGAGCAAAAACTCTGTACTGACATTCAATCCTCATGGATAGTGATCCCCATACAAGGAGTGCTAACAGTCTCAGGCTAATTCTCCCAGCATAAATTCGCATGTTGGAAAAAAAAATGTAGAAGTCTACTACCACAGCAGCTTTTTCAGTAATAATGATGACTGTGAGCTTTTTGTTAGCACAATTAAATTCACAGTACTTTTGTTATTGCTGATTAGGTTTGTTATTTGAACTGAGGTGATCAGGTGCTTCTTTCCCTCCGTGGGCCCACTGTAGACGGTGTAGTGGATTGAACATGGGGATTCATTCAAGAGAAGTTTCTTAAAGATGTCGTTTTACTGAGTAACACCGATTTTTTGTTTTTGATTTTATAATTTTCAGCAAGAACAAAATCTTTTTAGTTAGCTAAACGTGTTAAATTTCCCCACCTTTTAACTTTATTTTTGTCTTTTCTTGAATTACTTGACGTGTCAAACAAGTCACTTGCCGCTGTCAAGATACCCCTGGTTTGTAAGGCATTTTTGGATTTCAGTGTTACTCATTAACAAGCAGACGGCCCTAGTAAGCGAGACCTCTATCACAGCCTTATCTCCTTACACAACCCAAATTACTTCATTTTAGCAGACAAACTTTGATCCTGTGTAGGACTCAGTGAAATATAAGGTCTTCTCTCAATGCATCATAAAACCTCTTCAAAGTCATACTACCTCGAGACAGCAACATGAATTTACAAATGAATCTAAAACAATTCCCTCACCTTTACCGCGGGACAGTAAGCCAGAGAACAGTGTGAATTCATTTCCAGAACAGCAGATTCCCAGTTGGGTGCTGTTTCTAGTGCTCACTACCACTCTGACTATTATTATTCTGAAAACAGATACGAGTCAGCAGTTGAAGCCTCAGTAGATTCCCCATTGTGGCGCCCTTAAGCAAAGGATTTCTCCTGTAAAATATCAAGTTGTACGTATCAGTATAAATAAAAATTCATCCTGCATAGTCAGCTGAGCTCATAATATCCCGACTTCCGGGGATGCCCAGAGAAATCGGCCGCATTTTCGGAGCTCCAGATGAGCCCGGAGCCGGCTTGTACCGTGTCAGCTCATCCAATGGGAAATCTCGACAGCCTAAGGGGACGGAGGGTGTCATCAGCGGACTCAGTTCTCTCTTTGTAACAGCCCATCATGCGCCCATTGCTGTGAATCCGAGATGTGCTGTGCATTTACCAGATACTGTGCTCAGTGTCCCAATGAGTTGTTTTCTGCAAGCAAAGAGGCGTATCAGCTGATGGGCCAGGCTATCTAAAGATGTAGTGAAGGAGTTTTGGAGTTCAGCTAATTACAGAGCCAGCTAAACCTCTCATAAATTGTCTTTAGCCCTAAGTATTCAGACTGGCCTGGACCTGCATTGGAATTTTCCACATTTTGTCCAAAATATTGTACTTTGCACACGCACCTACTTAGACTTATGCATTTGTTATTGTTGTATTATTTTGGTCTTATTGCATCTTTGATTTTTGTAATATTTTTATATTTAGTATATTTTATTATATTCTGCATACTTTTAGATATATTATATATATAATTTATTCCCTAATTTTATATAGCACAGTTGGTGAACCTGTGAGCATTTCACTGTATGTTGCACTGTAAGACTGCATGTAACAACTAAAAAAAGACGTTCACATACACAGTTTAAAGCTTGTGTTTGTGTGTCAGTTTAAAACATTCTGTGTTTTTTCACCAAGTCTCTGTGGTGCTCATTCAGATCAGACCGCTAATTCCGTTTTGTCTAGTGCCTTCACAGGTAACAGCTCTTCCCGAAAAGGGAGCAGCTATCGTTAATGGATGCCGGTGTTGTACACTTGGTCATTTTGCGCCTATACCATCTTCAGTAAAAAAAATTTAAAAATGTATAAATGGATAATTTGCTGTGAGGTCTGCTAACGTTTTTGGGTAAAATGACCTGCAAAGCTACTGTGTAATTTACTAAAATCAGAATCTTTATTGCCACACAACCAAGGCTAGTGGAAATAGCCAAGGAGCAATGCATTAACACACTGTAAAAGCACCCAAGAATGATGACTACTGTGTCACCATGTTTGGTTACCCTTAGCCAATGGTGTGCTTACATAACACGCTGGTAACATTTAGGACGCACGTAGAAGTGATCAGGCACGCCCTCGGATGCACGCTATTGTCTGCTTGGGGGCTGCCTCCATGGGGTTTTTGGTGGGTCTCTCTGGCTTGCCGGACCCAGGTAGAGCGGTAAACAATGGCGTTATTTATTTGAATAAGGGCGGCGGCTTCACTCAGGCACCCCGGCCTCCGCGGCCAGGCAGATGGCTCCCAGGATTAGGGTTTGCGTGACCGCTGGAATCCAGCGCTGACAGACCTACCTTATTAACTGAAGCACACTGGCACGTCTGGCTCGATGTCATCACTGGCCACGCCCACCGAAGGCCCCAGGCGGTTGAAAGGGCCGACTGTAGCATCAGGTTGGGACGGTGGGCATGGGGGACCTGTCTAATTTGACGGACCTGTATCTTATTCCAAAGAACAAAGCGGCAGGAAGAAGCACAGCCATAATTGTTCGTTTATTCATGCTCCTCGGCCAGGGTCAGGTGAAGTCATGGTTCTTTCTCCCAGAGCAGCCATAACGTAACCTGAGTCCACAGTCCGTCCCACTCCCGTCAATCTCCTATATATGAATCGAGACTACAGGCGCTGCTTTGTTTAACTTTGCCGTAATAATTAGTTCCAATACTAGCCCAATATGGCCCCTTACTTGCCCGTCTTCTCCATTTGCATCTGGTGAGCAGATTACGTCGAGCTGAGCTGCTTCTCGACCTTTTACCCTGGAGTAACAAATTCCAGCGTAAAAGGTGCCTCAGATTCCAGTTCTGAGGGAATCTCGATGAGTCCGGTGTGATCCGATCGACAGGCACACCTTCCTCTTTACGGGAATGAGTACAAGGGGCGAAAATTTAGCTTGGCTGAAAGGAGCGGGGAGTCGCTTTCGAAAGCATAAGGTGTGAGAATAAATATAGAATCTGCTCTTGAAGCTGTTAACTTCTGCGCAGGAACCAAGTGATAAAATTTGAACCTACACAACAATCACAGTTCTTATATATTAATTTACTTTACTTTCACAAAAGAAATAAAATGGTATTTCTTGTAAAATTCAGGTAAAATTGTTAATATTAGTCATTCTCAATAATATTTAATATTAATAATATTTGATAATTAATAATAATTCATCAATAAGACCACTGATTAATTAAGGGACTCCTTTTAGCTTAATGCTGAATGTGGAAGTCAAATTTAAATTCTTTTTTGTGACTTTCCAAATTCATATTTCCAAAGTAAAGCATTTCTTGGCTAATAGGAAGGTGGAAAGAACAGGCGTAACACAAACTGCGTCTGGAAGGAACGCACCAAAATAGGGGGAGTGGGGAAATGGTCCAAAATGTATATTTACCACTAGGGAAGAAATGTGAGACAACACCCTCAGCCATCAGCACACTTTACGCATCAAGCTGCAATTAATAGGATGTAAACAAATGGGTCGGCCCCCACAGGTGCCAGCTGCTCGTCTCTGCCTTTCAGCACCTTCTGCGACTGTTACTCCTGTTTCTCGGCAGGTCTCCGTGGGCCTCGCACGCTGTAAACCGATACGATGACCGCGGCGACATCAAAGGGCTCATCCCTGGAGATCTTCACGCGACAACGTAAATAAGCACGCGGTGCGACGATAAAGGTTTTTCCGATTATTCGTCCGTGGCCGACGTCCCTTCGTCGCTACTCGACGAAGATCATTGTGGCATCCGTGCAGGCGCGTGCATGCACATCTGCGTCTGAACACGCAAGGGAAAAAAGAGGAGATCAGATGAGGCGATTTGTTAAGCTATCGGTAGCCGGAGGGCATATTGTTTCATTTAAGTTCAGGATGTCGGAGAAGCGAGAACGACAGCGTCTTTAACAAATGTCTCAGCCTTCCAGACCTGACATGCTTAAAACATTACAGTTAATCATCCCTCCAGGTCGAGTCTGGATGGCAGAAGCACAGAGTGTCAGGTTCATGTGCTTCTCTCTTCTGCCTTCCTGAAAAAAACATGCCTTTTTCAATTAGGTGAATATGGTTCCGATGATTAATTATGGTTTCATTCCCGGCGTGTTTCTACAGGCACGCGAAACTCCACAGAATTCATAAATATGAATATGGCCTTAATTACTAATACCTTACTTTCGGTAGACCTGGTTTTGTTTTCAGCCTCCTTCCTTCTTTGGGGGGGGGGGGGGGGGGGGGGGGGGGGGGGGGGGGGGGGGGGGGGGGGGGGGG
>JAODKC010000045.1:13398344-13430056 GCA_026777985.1 Mormyrops attenuatus
CGTTTGCTCTTCCTATCTAATTTTAATATGGCCTTAATTAATAATACCTTACTTTCGGTTTACCTGGTTTTTTTTTCAGCATCCTTACTTATTTGCCCCCCCCCCCCCCCCCCCCCCCATTTTTTCAGCCTAATCATTTTAGTTATAAGAAACCACATCATAGCTACAACACGCAAGCAGCTAGTTGCCTGGTGTCATATTTTATGAGAATTACCTTCCTGAAACGCCTCAAGACCCATCTGTTCCAGAAGCACCTTTACTGCCCTGATACCATCTACTATCTTCCTTGAATGTATTACAGTATTACAGTTTGCCTGTTGATTTCAATAGCTGTCTTGTTCAGTTCCTGCCGTGTCTGAAAGGTGCTGTTTAACTCCTGGTTCAGTATGGCTTACACTTGACACTGTGATTTGATTGAAAGCTCAGTCTAACGTCACTTATGTCTACTCATGACGGCATGCAAGTGAGATGTGCTATTTGCTTCTCCTGTATGTGACTTTGGACAAAGGAATCGACAAAATAGAATAAATGTAAAACGTAAATAAATCGATGAATCACAGCGCTCTCCGTAACATGTGCTCTCTGCTGAAGATCATAGTCAAACTGATCAAAGAGACCAGGGGAAACACAGCAACTGGATACACAAAGTAAAAAACAACCTTGTAGCTTTAAAGGATTTCTGCTGTAAAGCCCCCCGGATGATGCCCGGTATAACCCCCGCCACTGGGGGACGGGGGCCATTAACCATTAGCTAGAAAAACTCATTCGCGACACTGTACGCCAAACGGAACTCGCCTCTTTTATCGGCAAATCCTTATCTGTTCCTAAATCACTGCATTGAGCGTATGGGTGGAAACAGAAAGGGCGTGTTTATCGAAGACAACGGGACATATGTTTCCACTCGAGGATAAGCAGAAGTTGTCCTTTTCTTTTGAAACTGAAAGCACAGTTACTTTGTTTAAATAAGCAGATTCTTTTTTTGCTTTGGAGGTTAGATTGTTTGGAATGAAATGCCTAAGTATACTATAATGTGTAATAAGCTGCACATGCAGCCAAAACACATTCCCAGACAGCGTAAACATGGGTACTGCTTACAGGTCCCAGGGCCAGTGCCAGCTCCCATTGAAGTGACTGGGGCTCAATGACAGGCTTCTCCTTCGCCTTCCCCGATGAGGGAGCACACCCCTGCATTTTGGGGGCCCTGGCAGAGCCTGCACCGCTGGGGGTGTCCGGTTTCCGGTGGTCTGTCCTGATGGGCTCGAACGCTTACCCCTTATTGGCTGGTTAGTTTCATAGCACCTTGTCTCGGGGTTCATCCAGCGGTGAAACTGATCTACATGCCAAGGGCCCGGAACGTGCCGGGGGGAGGGGTGCTCATTCTCATTAGCGGAGTCCGGTAACGTGCCTCCAGAACAACCACTTCACAGATTTCATGTCCTTTCCTGCCTGAGATCAGCATTCGCTCGTCATTATTACTTCCTCGCGGCCGGATTACAAGGTTGCGAAGCCGCTGATTTGTTCACATGTGCTGCACAGAAGACAGACACAGGGAATGAGTTTCCACAGAAACGCACCAAACATGCAAAGGACCCGCCAGCTCGTTAGAAGGGTCCGATTCGCAGGACTCAGGAAAACAGTCAGTCACTCGTGCTCAACTCTCAGCGGTGTCATAATGTCCCCATGCCCCCCTCTAAGGCCCCTCAATAACATAAATAGAAAGTCACAGCTAAGCTGAAGGTGCTGTGGCAGCATATCAACCGAAACAGTGCTAGTCCATCATTATTTTTGACTTGAAAATCGCATTGAAGTCCACAAGCAATGATGATTTTTGTAACATTCTCATTATATTTATTCAGCAGATGCTTAAAGTGGCACCTTTTTGAGAAAGCAAGGTCAGACAGCTCCTGAAACATCTGGGGGGTTAAGGCCCGCGCTCAGGGGACTGCTGCTGTAGTCACTCTTACCTTATCTTGGGATTTGAACTGACGACCTTCCGACCACAAGCACAGCACCCTGACCCACTGAATCAAAGGCCCAGGCCCTGTCTGTAAACATGGAAGATGGATGGACAGACAGATGGATGGATGGATGGATGGATTCTCATTAATGACTCATTAATTCATTAAAGTTGTCCATTTATTTTATTTTGTAAATGCTTTTGCCTAAAGAAGGGCAAATAGTACATTGCAAACGTACATGCTGTACGTTACATTATGTATTAAATAATACTGTGAGGGTTTCCAGTATTTATCAGGTTGCTTAAAAAAGTATAATATTCATATAAGAACAATAATGAAATGAAAGCATCTCTACATTCCGCTTAGGATCGGCTTCACCCCCCACAACCCAGGACTCAATGGACAGATAACCTAAATCATTTATGCATATAGTGTTCTACATTACACTCATTTGTTAGCCTGTTACCAGTGCGACAGTCTTCATGAACCTTGAAATGTCACGGTTGAATCACGTTCCCTATCTTCAGCTACTACAGGTGCACGCAAGGGCAAAATAATAGGGCATAGCATGGCAGCAGAAAGCACGCGTACCGGTATCGGTCGGGCGATTTTAAGTGGCCCTACTTTAAGACCAGCTGTGAGACGCTATTTTTACCTTCCGCAAATACGCTAGGGCCCTCTCCTTCACAAGCAGACATCACATGCCATCCAGATGGGCAGCTGACAAACTCATCATCTAAATAGCTTCCTGCCACCTGTTCCAGGGGTGTCTGCTGCGAGGTTTAACCCAATAAGCCCTCAGCTTCAGACACTTGAATGCTGCATGCCAGAACACTGACTGGGGCCGGCAAAACCATTGATTAGAAAGTAGCGTTAGCTCGGTTTGTAAAATAATCTTTTGTTCTGGGCTTTAAATAGCTAAATAATACTCAAAATGGCATCTTTATTAAGAATTTTCAGCTTAAATTAAGAATGTATTTTAAAAAAATGGAATCCTTTTTTTATTTAAACAGATGACTTGTTTTACAGTGGATATACATGTACACACCCCTGTTAAAAAGCCCTGGTCAAAATCAAAAGATGCTTCAGGTGATTCCTATTTTTATTTTTATACTTATATTGTTCTTGTCGTCATGTTTGTGTGTGATTGTGCAGTCGTAATGTGAGCAATTTCCTCCGGGATTAATAAAGTCTCCCGATTCTGATTGACAAAGGTATTACTTTCCGGGGGTGCACACTTATGCAATCTGCTTATTGTACGTTACCTTATTTATTTTCTATAGTTTACCCCCAAACAAATTTTTAGTTTTTCAATTGAATGGTAAAGGCTATAGGTCACATTAAAGGTGGGAAAAGTTTTGAATTGATTTATCGTGTTCTCATTTTTTTACATCACACATGTCTGACATTTTAACAAGGAAGTGGACGCTTTTTATATCCACCGTAAACGCTTGATGTCAAAGTGAAAATTTTGATCATTACTTTCCTTAAAGCTGTTCTTCTGAAGCTCACTTCCCTCACTCTCATCCTCAACATATCTGGATGTAGAGTATATCAGTATATAGCACATTAAAAACTGATCACTATTTTCCTAGCTGCCATTGATGCTGCAGAGAAGTGACCAGTTAGTTCACAACACTTTTCCCGGGGCTGTTTGAAAGGTTACGCACCCCTTTCAGAGAAAAATTACATGTAGCATTAGTAAGACGCGTGGTATATTTTATTTTGGGCACATCACAGAATGCACGCTTTGGATGCCTGCTGTGTTTTACCCAAATATATACAACTCAACCTCCAGTCATCCCTGGCCCTCAGGCATCTCTGGAAGCGAACTGCAAATAAGCTAATAAATAACCATTCCGGAAGCACTGGTCACTAACCATTAAAGACGGGGCATAAAATAGTCCTGACAGTGTAGAGATGTAGCATTGCCCGCTGTATAAGCCCCAGTCATACACCTGCTTGTTTTGAATGCGCCGCTGTAGCGAGTGACACATAAAACATTTCAGCAGACGGAGGCTTTAAATCATTCAATCACCTCACTCAATTTCTATAGTAATACTCTGAGGTGCTCTTGGACTGACAAGGGAGCCAATTCTGTGGCATTGCGTTCCCTCTCTTTCCTTTCGTCCGACTCATAAAGTCTGCCATCTATGGGCTCTTTCGGCTCTCCCTCAATATCTAATGTTCATTCTTTGAGAAAAATAGGACCTCGTTGTCATGCAAATGGACATAACACTGCACACACTTCCTTCAGTTTTTCAGGGGTGAACAGGCAATTACGAAAAGTGAGATGGACTTGTATCCGGCACAGAAAGAGAGGTGCCTGCACCCTGACACAACAAGTGCATGAAAGGTTTTAATTAATGTGGATATTATCCACAACATTTCAGAATTGAGAATCTTAGTAGTAGTAATAACAACAACCGGAACAAAAAGAGCAAAGCACTTCCCTCATCCCTCCTATGTCGGCACTGTAGGAGGTGCCTCAGTCTCATGATCAGTAGGTTGTGAGTTCGACCCTTGCCTGGGCGAAGCTGCCCTTTTGTTAACAGCAGTGGTTTTCACAATTGGTTCCCAGCTCAAAACCAGAGAGAAATATGAATGGGGCTTTGTGAAGTTCAGAAGGTGAGTCTTCTGCATCTGTAGTCAGAAGGTCACCAGTTTGAATCCTCAGGTCTTGAGCAAGACCCTCAACCTGGAAAAATGACAGATAAATGGCTGACCGTGTGCTCTGGTCACATGTTTTGGTCTCGCCTGAATACAGTGTGTATGTCTCAAAAGAGAACATGATGGGATACGTGAAAACGAAACGTGATAGGCAGAGAACTGTGATGTGTCGGGGAAAAATCTGCGATACAGCGGGGGCGCGATAGCTGAACCGCGATATACGGGGGGATCTCTGTATAGCCTCCCTATACCTATATATATATATATATACATATTGTGCAATCCAGATATTTTCAGTGCTTGTCCTTTTCACTGAGCACTGGTTATTTTTTCTCCCCTGACCCCCTCATAGCTGGACATTCTTCCCTCCTAAAGAGCTTCTTAGCAATTAGTACACATTCATGCATATATGACAGTAGCCCGGTAAGATTATACTGTAATGGAGCTGAGAAATTCCAATCGCCTAGTGACTTCTTAGCTGTTGTAACGTTGTAGCACAACACATTACTCATGTGTTTGTGGTTTTGCTGATGTAAACAAACCTACTGCACTGCCAGTCATATAAAAGTATAGCTCAAACACTTATATACAGTACATAATACTGATAATAAACAACTATGTTACTGGTTAATGTATGCTAAGCAGTATTCTTATCAATATTTTACAGTATACTCTTTCTACTTATTAAAAAAAGTTTACAGTAGCCTAGGTGTGTAGTACAGTATGACTTGTAGGTTTGTGTAAGTATACTCTATGATGTTTGCACAATGATAAAATCGCCTAACTATGCATTTCCCCGTCGTTAAGCGAAACGTGACTGCAATATATTGGTACTTTGGATATCCCTCTGGGTGTGAAAAAAAAATCAAGAAGAGATGAACACAGCTAATGGGCAAGAGCAAAGTAGCTTAAGAAGTGACCCCAGTGCGCTTTAGGGAACAGGAAGTGGAAGAGTGGCCGAAAACGCGCTCAGCAGAGCTTAAGGAATTATAAATGGCCTTCTGAGTATTGTGGAATATGGAAGACCTGAATTACCATGAAGATGCCCATCGTGAACATTACAGGGAGCAAATGATGTTCGCTAAGTTTGACACACAGCTACATGCAATGACCAGAATAAATAAAGCAGACTGATAAAACAATGGAAATGGGTGCACCGGCAGAATGTGCCGAGCATGGGCGGAGCCATAGCTATCCACGGCGTGTTATTTGGAGCAGAAAGGCTGTGGCTTAAACTGCTGCCTTACATATTGGTCATTGTTGAACAACAGGCACACGGTGGATGTGGGTGACATCAATTTTGCTGTGGAAGATTCACGACAGTTCACTAAAATATAGAAAATGACTTGCAAATCACAGGGCAAACAAACCACGTGAAAATGGACCAGGTCACGTGGTAACTGCTAGATTTCTTTTCAATTGCTATGATAAAAAGCCTTCTCCCTTAATTCAGTGTATAATTAACAGAAAGTACTAATTAAATCCACTAGCTACACTGACCTGATGCACAGATATTGGCAAGAGAGGGTGTTGACATGTATGGACAAACACTCACACCTACACACACTATCGACAATTTAGAGTCACTGACTCACTTAGCTGCCTGTTTTAGGCCAAAGGGAGGAAACTACAGGAAAGGTGAACATGCAAACTGCGCATACAGCAGGCAGAATATGGAGTCAAACCCACAGCCTCAGAGACCTGAAGCTACAGCAAGAATTCAGCCATCGTTCTGCCTCTAAAGATACAGTACAGGCTTATAGCAGTTACTTATGTAGATTTAACTAATCTAATCTTTATGGAAAGCCGTGAAAATTAACAGAGAATGCTGCTCCCACCGGCATTGCTAGCAACGGCTTTGCAAAAAATCACTGGCAAACGCTACAACCCAGTACATGATTGAGCAGATCCGCATCTGCAAACTGTACAGTGTGCCGAAAATGAACTGTATGACTCGCCTGCCTGAAAATCAATTAAAATTAGCTTTGCGGTTTTTATTTGCAAAGTCCTTTAATCTGTCAGTGACGCTTATCAGCAAATGCTATCTAAATAGCTCCCTTTCATTGATTTATAGGAAATTTGAACACAGTGAGCTGATTGGTTTTCCATCTGGTCTGGCATTTTCTGTAGCTATGACTCAGTCGGACAGCATAGCCAAGACTGTGGTTACCGTGCCAAATTGAGCTGTTTTAAAAGCTGGAAATGTGCAGTTTTAGTTCCGTCTGCCTTAACTTTCCAGGTCGTAATCTGCACTGTTTTATTTTAGTTTTTTTATGGGTTATTTTCTGTTATGTTAACAATCAAATTTAGCGTTCTTTTCTTTTCTTTTTTTCAGGAAAAGCAGTTACTTACAGACGGTGTGCAGCTCTGTGGGTTTGGGGTATATGCTTGTGTCCAGGAGGCTGTGGGTTTGAATCCTGCAGCCAGGTGAGTAATCATAGAGCTATTGGGCCCTTGAGCAAAGTCCAACAGCATATAAATTTTGTCAGAAACTTTAAGTTTAGTATCAGCACTTATTTCAGAGGGACCAACTGTAAAAATTGCAGGTGCGCAACGGAATTATTTGAAATTTTAATCGGTAGATTTTTTTTCTGATCTTAATTGGCTACCACATCTATCTTGATCATTCCTACTGCAAAGTTAATTGATAACATAATAAATATATTTATTTCATCTTGTATCTTATTTTTATTCATTCTTCCTTGCATATACCCCATCCCAGTGCACAAAGCAAAGGATACCTAAAACAGGGGGTATTTAATAATCTTCCATACACCTACAGTTTTGTAACATATTTAGAATTTAAGAAGGCATCACTGTGAGATACACTACAGCAAGCTGGCAGGCCGAATCCAACCAGAAACAATGAAGACGGATGATGAATTATGAAGACAAAGGTAAGGCTAACAAGCTCCTTGGCAAGAAGTGCCATGGGTTACCACCCATGTCTTTGTCAGCTGTAACTACTGCTGATCGGGAAGTGGAACAGCAACAGATTTTTGAAACTGAGTCCCAAAACGTATATTATTAATTCTGTATAATATTTCATTTTATAGCTGAAAAACTTCTGATCAAATGTTGTTGAACTGATTTTATGTTATAAAAGGTAATACTGGACAAGCTGGATGTATTTCAGATTCCTGGGCTCCTGATATGTGTCAGCAGCCTCGTCATGAGCTCACTTGTAGGCCTCACTGAACAGTTCCTCCGTTCTACAGTTCTCCATGGATAGCGGAGCTGCTGAGTGCTGCAGTGTCTTGCTGCCCCCTGCAGGTAAGAGACGTTGCCACAGGCCCCGATGTGAGGCCACTCCAAGGGACATTCCAGATGTGTTGTGACTCGTGCACGTTTAAGGCAAGAAAGAATTCGGGCAACATCAGAGTAGATGACTGCCAAGTTAATTTTAAAGAGAGCTGTATGTTAGTGCCTTGCGTTGCTGACGATGAAACTTCAAGATTGGTCTGGCGAGTCTATTATGGGTCTTTTTCATGTAGTGAATATGTTCACAGATAATTCTTTGAAGGCAAATGTTTTGTTTAATGAACAAATAATTCCTCAGAAAAAATAGATACTCCAAATTTAAAGGTTCACATTTTCCAAAAATGAGCCAGTTCCTTCAGCCTGAAGTGACACAGGAACACTCAGTCTGTAATTAGACATTAATCGGAGGGCAGGGAGTAATTATTTTTCATTTAGTCATTTCCTAACAACACTGTAACACCAAACAGTCTGTGGGGAAAAAATTACAGGCAGTGCTATTTAAACATACAAACAAAGCGCTCTGTTGACAGACGTGTGCTGCTTGGGAACGCGTAGCGGGCCAATTTTTAACGTTAAAAACGCCCTGTGAACCTGCGAAAAACGCATCAGAGAGAAGCTGACAGATTCCCAGAATTTGGACCCTGAAAAGCAGGCCCCGGGTTTCCTGTACGCTTAACCACAGGAACCCATCTCTGTAGCAAATTAGCGAATTATTAGTTTAATGTCTGCGGATTACATTACTGAGAGGATTACTGCAAAATGTTCTCCTGATTCCACCTTTTATTGGGTATTTATCTACTATAGCGTTACACATTTTTTCGAATCAGGTGAGTGGATGTTGAGGTATCTTGGCTCTAAGGATACTAACTAAGCACAATATATCTGCTGAATTATCCGTCTTTTTTTGTTCTTTTCTTATGCTTCGATTGTATATTTTTATTTTACGAAAGGATGCTGTAGGATGGGTGTAGCCATATGGGATGGTTGTAATAATGACATGAAATTGCGTGGGACAAAAGACCACCTTCTGAGAAGCAGCAGCGGCCCCCTTGCCAAGTCGCTCCTGCTCTTAGCGGAAATGGATTCCCCAACCTGATGAGTATCAAAGGGGCTATAGTCTCCACACTGCTGAACCCAGACTGTTATCACACCGTGCTACACCAGGGTTTGGTTTCACCTGAGCCACCCGTGGCACGGAGCCAGCGAGGTCATTCCCATCATTGCCTCCCAGCTGTTGCACCTGAGTGTGGCCTCGTTAGTCTAACTGCTCTCAGGTGCTAACGATTTACCCTGTTTAAACCCCTCCGTGGCTCGGAAATGCTGAGAACCGCTGCTTTTGTATGGCGGCGTTTCTGTGTTTACGAAGTGCGCCGTTCTGCTTGGCGAGAGAATTCGAGCTGTTAACATGGCCCAGCCTGTCACGGCACCATGCTTACATTTGTGTTTCGGTGCATTTTGCAATTTTTATCTGTAGCGCTTCTACTGGTGGCCTGTAGAGGATGTTCCCCTGCCCTGTGCTGGGTGCAGTGCCAGCCAAAACACATACTGTATGGAGCCATGAATACCCCCCCCCCAACACCCCCATTACATAGGTCTTCTGTTCCGGTACCGCAAAAGGCATGAGTACTTCTAGGGACACAAGGAGCATGTAGAGCACGGTGCATCATCCAAGACAAACTGAAATCGACTGGCTAAGTCGGCACTCATTAGAGGATGGCGCCCTAGGCGGCTGCCTAAGTCACCCCATGGGTTGACCCCCACTTGGTCCATGGTACATCTTTTGTGACAAGTGCACCACTCCGCTCAGCATAGAATGCAGCGTTGCGTAATGTGACATTCCACACCTCTACACTTACTTACGGATTCACGACAAATACCCAAAAGCCCTAATTGTAAATAGTACGATAAAAACACTAATATAATAAATATAAATTCTAAATCGTTACCTCAATAAAGTCCATTGTTCCTGTATCTTTCTAAAGTACTATCCACCATGTGCCTATTCGTTGCCTGAGGCTGTTATTCAGGGATTGTTAATCCCAGTCAGGGATGTCTAACTTTCCCACATCGTTGCCTGATTAATAACAGAGCGTAATGAGTGCTCTGGTTCGTGGCGAGGGGGCACTTTATGGTCTTAAATTCCCTTAACTATGCAGCCAGGCTGTGCCAGTGCTAATTGTTCCCCGACTGCTACTAGAGTAGCTGGGCCAAGAAGCTAAACCAGATGAAAGCCTTTCTGTGCGCTTTTCGGATTTATCAACCAGGAGCCGGCAGGCGTACGCTAACTCCAGCGCTAGGCTAGTAGCTCCATAAAGCCTTGTTTACATGCCTTTGCAGGTCCTCTGATTAAGAGCTAGCAGTGTGGAATTCCTGTACGCAGGAGAAAACAGTGAAATGAAGCTGGAAATCAGGATTACAATAGAGTCACACAGTGATTAGTGTTGCCTCTTCAGTCTTGTTCCCAGAACCTCATGGTTCTGTTCAATTGTGAGTTAATTACCAAAAGCCAATTGACATATTTTCCGTGTTATACTCGCGCTCTGTAGTGTTCTAGACCCAGAATATGAATTAGAGTCGAAAAAGGAGTCTACTAATATCCTGACCCAGCGAGCAAACATGAAGGCTCTTCAGTTCATTCATCTCTAAGTCATCGGATTTGTTATTCTCTTTGAAACAGTCCGGGCAGCTTTCATCCAATTTTATACTCAAACAAAGCAAGCTCAGCTTTTCCTCCAGGCCAGAAACTAAAGGCACCCAGTTTAGTATGAGAAAAAGCCTCTCTTGATATCTGTCTGTTCGCTTGTATGAGAATATTTTCCCCTCCTGTACACTGCTGATCAGCTGTGGAAATATTACGAGAGTATTAATATGAGAAATAAAGCCTGTAAATGAGGCAACGAAGCAGGTGCATTTGCATCGAGGTGATTATTAGTGGGATGGTACCTCAGTTTTATTGGAATATGGAGTAATATTTACTACAGCAAATCCTGAATGCATGTATTCCGGTTAACATTATTTAAAACGTATTATACTGTCAATGAACAAGCAGGATCCAGAAGCAGCTAGGATGGAAAGCAACACATGTTATGGTTCTCCAGGTCCAAAGTCCTGCTTCACTATGCCAAAAAAAATCTATTTCATGCAGATCTAATCTGAATCAAACTTACTGATACAGTAAAATCTGGTTTTAAATCTTTACATTCATCTTAATTTAAGAGAAAATGAACAGATATTTTAGATTCCTTCCTTTCATCTTTTAACCACATGTCCTGGTCATGGTTTGGACAGGCGGGGGCGGGCCGGGGCCTATCCCAGGCAGCATACAGCACCAGGCTGGGGTGCCAATCCATCGAAGATTTTCAACCCCAAAAATTCTTTTCTTGGTCGATTACTATGAGACAATGAGATGTCTGAGAAGCCAACTGGATGACAAACTTGTACTTTTCATTCCATTAAAAAAATGCCCACTTGAAAGCCCCTGTTTATTTTTGAGTTAAGGGCAGGTAGATTATGGAAGCCTGCACTGATCCTGGTTGTTCCTCTAGGGCGGGGTGAAGATCAGTGGTGATGCTAGACATGTGTTTCCTTTGTAAACAAAAGAGCATGGATTGCGGGAGGTGGCTGAGGTTGGTATCCACAATTGGATGTTTACACCCACACACAGCAAAACCCAAAACAAAACTTTGGCAGCGAGATCACTGAGCCATTAATGACAAAATTATTTGACTGCTAGGATCACAACTAGGTGTTTGGTAAAAAAAAAAAAAAAAGACATTTTAAAGAGTGTCTTACACCCCCTAGATTTAATGGGATTCTTGTTGGCTTTTTATGTGGCAAAATATTGGTAAGAGATGGAAAACTAGTGATTAAAAAACAAAAATATGCTGGAGACTTTCCAGATTTCCATAAGGTGAACCTCGTTAAATGTAGAGAAGCATATAATCATTAAAACTCCATTAGGAAGCGTGCAATTTTGTGGAACTAAATAGCAGACAGTAATCAGAAGCAGATGATGCCAGCTGGGAAAGTGGGGGAAATTGTTGCGATCGGTAGAGAATCCATCACTAGCGATGGCAGTCATTCCCGGCATCACTTTTTTCTTTTTGGCGGTTTCATTTTCGTGTATTTACACAGATTGATACGGATGAAAGATAAATGGCTGAATAATCGGCCTAAGAAGCCATTTTTGTTCCTGCGCCCCAAGATTACATAAAGCACTGAGAAAAGGAGCCCTGTGCAAGGCTACTGATTGAGCAGTGTGTTTCCTATGGGATACAGAGTAGAAGTTGACTAAGATTTGCAACACTGGGATCAGTTACCACAGGAGGACACGGCCCTGAACTCTGTGGCTATGTAAACACCAGTATTGTTGTTATTTTAAAAAACATTTTTTTTCCCTCGTGCAACCTGGATATTATGAACCTACAGCCACAATCCCTTGACAGAATTGCATTTACAGGCACATGCAGGAATAATGTGCATTTGGGCCACTTATACTAGGGCTCTAATTAACTTAATGGGAAAAATATATTCATGGTAATATTATCTTTTTTCCACTTCATTTACCTCTTTATAACAGTTAGAAATCAACATAAAAACATAAAGAAAGATGCAGGTTTTTTGATTAAACATGAGTCAATATGATTATCCCAAAACATGATTACATGATTTAAAGCAGATATTGCAATTCTCTAATTAAAGAGTAAACATTATAATTTATGATTCCTAATATGTTAAGTTTAAGCATTAACACCAAGCATACTGTGCCATGTGTTCTCATCACCGTGCTGACTGTTTTGTCTTTCTCAACGCAATAATGTGTAACTTCTCAGAGGTGACTTCTGGTAATATTCCTTAAACGGTCTTTATGAAATACAGATTTTCCCAGCCTCATAAAGTGAACTTAAGGCCCTGAGCTACAGGGTCCATGTCTCACTCATGTTAAAAGGCAGTCAGTAGCTGGTTTATTACGTGTAAAATGTCATTATTCATCTACAGAGGTATTTAGTCTCACCTACTTGCATTGTTCCTGTAGCTACTCTTACAGCTACAGATCAGCATAAAGTGTTTTTTTTCAGATTTTTGTTCAGAATTTTTGTGGTTAGCTGAGACTTGTCGGTGCCTCTGGTCTCTACGTCAATCATCACATTGTCTTTTGAGACTTTAGAGGCACTACAAATATGTGCTTTTCACATATTATACATTTTCCGCTTCATTGTCCTCATACCGTTCATGCGTGATTGAGTAATGCATTTTACCAGCATCATGCTGAATGTTTTGTGGAGAGGTGAAATAAACATGCCTTTTTTCATACGTAAAACTGTAATGACCACAGTAATGTAGCTTTTAGGTCACAAGACCAGGCCCTAGGAAACTGACATCACAAAGTTCTGGTCAAATAGAATGCCTGCAGTATGGTCAGTCCGCGGTATAGCTTGATAAATTCATGGGTGACCTCCTGAAAGGAAACCTCAAGCACAGCACCAGAAAGGCGACCCTGCTGCAGCCCCATAGCAGGGAAAAGAATAAAAGACTCCGTGCAAACTCGCCAGAGGTGGGGAGGAACATCGAGAAAGGGAAGCTGCAAGATTATTGTCAGTACGTTCTCCGTGGTTCACTGTTAACCATAATGTCATAAAGGTTTAGTTCGGTCAGGCTACAACACCAAGTCCTTCAAGTCAGGTTACCTTGAAATTCTTCTTTATTGTGACTAAAACTAAGATACATGATTATTATACTTACCACTGCATCGTATTTATAATTTGTGAGTGCAGCTCTGAGCAGCAAAACTTCAGCAGATAATGATCAGGCCTGCATTTAGTCAATTAAATAATTAAATATTATACAATGTAATATAATTATAATTACTATGATTAAAACATATTAAAATATATAAAATTAATTATTATATCATTAAATATTAATTGTTAAATAAATTGATAGTTAGATAATTGATGTCAGCACCTAATGTTTACTTTTAACTCGATTCCCAAACAGAGGGCCATGACTGGGCCTGTTTTTGTATCCTTGTGTGACCCAAATTACCTCTGTAAAATAAGCTAATGATTTAATTGTTAATTGCTCTGGACAGAAGGATCTACTGCATAAATATACACAGCTAGCCACCTGGGATTGCAGTGTCAGTCAGACGGATAAAACGTAAAGGTAAACACTGCACTGGGGGCAGCTATCGCTATTCAGTCCCTAAGCAAACATATAGGCCTTTTTTGGTGATCTGCGCCAGTAGCTGCAGGTTTGCCAGCTAATGTTTCGTTTTATCTTCATGCCTTAAATATGCTGTGCAGTTTGTGTACAGGCAGAAAAAAACGAACACTTACACATTCTGTCTAGTCCAGCTTGCGTATTTACCAATTCGAAAAGATATAATTTATCTTAATACTGAGGAGGGTTTCACATCATAGGTTTGTGTCTACATCACTGAATAAAAACAATGAACTCTGCGTCTTTTCTCGTGATAGTAATTGGGTGCTGCAGCCGTAAGGAAAAATGCATCAGCAAACTACTGTTGCTCGTAATCATCGTGATCGTGCCTCAGGCACAGGAAACAGGCCCGAATGCATACCACGGGGAAGGGCGTAAGCAATCAGCGGCTTTTTTCGTGCATTTTAGATGTGAGACATGAAAGGATTAACTAATGCTTAAAGCTGTCTTCTCAGGACAGAGAAACACAAGCAAATGGAAATACCATGGATTAAATTAATTGACAAAAAAGTCTTGGAATGTATAAGACCAAAGAGGAAGGGAAAATAAATTTGAGATCAGGTGTGATATAAATGAAAAATAAAATACAGATAACAACTGCTTTGTACTGAATGACTTTCTTTAAAAAGATATCATTCATTATCATTGACTAAACACCCAGAAAAGTGTACATGGCAAAAATTTACTTGGAGATTCATTATCTAACAATGCAAGCTCATTTAGGTGTTAGTTAGGAAACGCGGCATTTCATGCAAGCAGAATTGTAGCTGACAGTAATTGAAGTTGAAACTGCAGACACAAATCAGAGTCTGTTTTCCATTGACAGTCATCACTGGGCCACTGGGCGTGATCTGTCACATTTGTTTTTTTCCACCCAGTTCTGCATCGTAACATGGGTCATCGCTTAGTGTACCCATCAGAACTCGAGGATTTACACTCCTCGCTCTGCTAACGACATCCGCCGCCGCCAGCTCCGAACCATTCTGTTAACCATCATAATGAGGAATTATCTCTCATCGCCGCCATCCCGATCAGGCCCAGCTTCACCCTGCTGGTAGCATGCTGGCACAGCAGCTATTCACAGGCCACGTCAAATCCTTTCTATTGAGGTAAAGAATATTTAATCGCCCTAATTAGGACTGGCATTGATTTTCAGTGGGTTTTAGCACCTATTCCCAGAATTTTTGCTTTGTTTCTATCTCAGCGGAGGCTCACTCTTTGTGTCCTTTAGGGAGGTGCTTAACCTGCATTTACTAAATCTCCACTTGTATACTTATTGGGGTATATAAGATTCTCTCAATTAGAGTCACTTCAGCTGAAGACATTTTGGTTTTATTTCTTATCTATACCACCTGTACTGTACTGCATGCTTTATAATGGTTTGTTTATTTTTCTGGGTTGGTCGGTTTTGCTTAGTTTATTCTTTTAAAGATTGTGGATAACAAAAACCCCCCCCCCCCCCCCTCCGCAATAGATCAATAGTGTTCTGCCTTATCTTATATCTGCGGTCTCGTCTGCTCATACGTATGTGTTGATGGCAAATCTGCACATATCTCAACACTCCCTGGAAGGGGGCTAGTGTTATGCTAATGACGTTTCTACAGACCTCTCCTATGTTCGCTTGTCTGTTTGCCTCGTTAAATGTTTGCTTAATGGCTGCGCCATTAAGGCCATTCGGATGCACCGATCTGCCAAACTGTCTCCCCCGAAAACGAGAGCACGAGGCTCTCCTAAGATTTCACGCCTCCACCTACATGCTGATTCCAGACTTTCCTTGACTGTTTCTTTTCCTTTCTGTTTTTTCTTTTACGCCGAGTTTAAATTTGGCCTTTCGCTTCAGGTTCGCGGGAAACCTGATCGGATGACCGTCCCTGGTTTCCTGTGCATTCGCCTATGCCGAGGCATTCAGGCTAAAGATGAATAGACTGTAAGTAATGGATTAAGCTCAGCCATTAATAATGAAGGGCCATATATTCCAAAAGGGAGGAGAGGTACCCCAGGCAGTTACCTGACCTTTCGTAGTAACGGTTTCCCATATCTAAACCCCTGGTGGTCTCGCTGTGAGTAGGGCTGGCAGCGGATGGTGTTGTGTAAACCGACTCCCCAATTCTCCCCGGTCCCTCTTCCTCATGTCGAGATGGGAAATCAAAGTAGCAGATCCCTGCCGCCGTGAGGATCGCTATGCTGACGGGGCCCAACGTCCCATTAAAACGCGATACTCACGAACTATTCCCAAATGTGTCAGGGAGTCTCTGGGAATTTTCCGGCGTCTCGTGCCGGCGGTTTTCAAGCCCCATTTGGCGATTGAAAGCGATGATTTCGCATGTACAGTAAGTGGGCAGTAATTCAGCTGGGGTCGAAGAGCCGTCACCTGATATTTCGTTAGCTTGGTGCTAAGCAGGGGAAGCCAGGCAACCCCTGTCTGGACCCCCCACCCCCTGGTTAGACTATTAAAGTATTAATGTCCTATGTTGCTTTTTCTCACTATCTTCCGTATCTGGCTGTGATTTACAATAGGTTTAGTTTCTTATACATGTTATAAATATTCATTCATTATTTAAATAATGCCAATGTCTGAATACCCCTTTAAAATATACATATATCAGAAATATGACATTAAAAAAAACAGGAAAAATGAAATGTGGCAGTACTACAGTATATATATATATACACACACACACACACACACACACACACATATATATTCATTTGCCCATTTTTAGTAAATATTTAAGTGACGAGACTCTGAAGCCTATCACACAAAGAATAGTGCACAAGGACCATACAGATGAATTCACTGACACAGAAAATAAGCCATAATAATTCCTTTATCCTGTATGTCCTAAGAGCTCTGTGCTGCATCAGTGTGGTTATACCTTCCAGGACCTGTGGTTAGGTGTGGGCTCTTTTTTTCACTGCTTGGCACCTGTATACGTTACATCAGGACATCCCTGAATTGGCAGGTCGCAGCTTCAAATGCCCTCATTCACCATTGTGAAATAAGTAATCCTGGGCCTGCCCATGTGCTTAATGAACCACTGTTTAACCCTGGAGACCTGGGGGGGGGGAAGTAGGGGGTTGACAAGGCAGTTCTCCTGCGATGTGAGATGGAGACCTTTCTAGAACACAGAACATCTCTGAAGAAAATCTGCTTCCTGTGTTTAACTCCGGGAGTGTGTGCGCAGAGGCTCTATGGAGGTAAACGGCCAAAAAGATTGTTTCCGCTGTTAGAAAAAAAACAAACATTAATGGTCAAACAGAAGTAACCTCTGTTAATTTTAACACAAATATCTAAGTCACATTTGGTACATACTTTACAGTTAAAATATGTATAAAATAGAAAGAAATTATATCTTCCTGGTATTACCTTGAGTCAAATTGCATTTGGCTTACACAAACCGTACTGGATTTGCAGTTCAGAAGATGGATGGATGGATGAATATTTTGCATATTTTACATATCTGGTTTGGAAGGACTTTTTACATGGTTGTATTCATTTTTAAAGGACGATTTTTTTGTTTGCGTTAGGTAATTATGATTATTTCAAGAATGAATATTTTCTATTTAATAATGACAAATTTACATGCAGCCATGGTTACAGTGTTCAGGTGCCCAGGTGAAGACACAACACCAGTGACTAAATCATACACCTTATCTCCATTAAAGCATATTAGTCAAAATAAAAATAGGGAAAAATGACGAAAAAGGTATCAGTTCTGTGGAGACTGCAGTTTAATTAAGTTCTTTTAACATACTCATGACCACTGTCTCCATAGGTAATTTGGACATAGAACGAAGAGCCATTTTAAAAGGCAATATTTTGATGAATCAGATATTTATCTAGGGGCAGCTGCCATCGTGTCATTTTGGTGTTTATCTTGCCTGGCTTTCATGTTGGGCCACATTTAAATAAATATGGAAAATGGCCTGAACTTAAAATCACAAACAGATGAGCCGGACCCCTGAAAATCACACTTCCTTTAAAGTCTGGCAAGGTGGATATAAATGTAAGCTGTAATTGATGCTGACTGCCACTTGTGTTTGTGCTTTGGGTGATATGAATTAGGAGAATTCAGGAAACAGTGAAAAATTATCTTTAGAAAATAGTTTGACTCATTGGCAGGATCTTCATTATGCAGGAACACTCCAGGAATAAAATGTGTCCTAATGCATACTGCAGGGTTTCTATCTGATTACAGGGCTTTTATTTTTCCCCTGCTTCATTCACCTAGGCATTGCAAGCCATCTGTGTTGGGAAGCAAACCAGCTCCAGAAGTTTGGAACGTTCTGAAACGGGCCTTCAGAGTCCAGCAATCAGGCAGTTTGTAGAAACAAATTCCTTGCTTGTAGTAACACTCAGGAAACAAAACTGACTTTTTTATGGTGTTGCGCGAGAAAGGAAAAAAGAAGAAAAATAGCCAGATAATTACGGAATAGCGAAATGCGAGGAAATGGCTGGTGAAATGCAAGCAAATTAAAGATGTCAAAGGTTATTCAATCAGGAAAAAAAAAAATTACCGCAACAAAACCAAAATTTGTTATCTTGCCATGCTGTTTCTGAGGTAAATTTAAAAAAGGTGAGGTGTCAGACAAGAACAGGCAACAGACTACAGACAATCCCCTGGTTTAGAATGTCTACGAACAACTCTTACTTACCCACAAAATGCCATAAAGCCTATTATATTTAAAATTTGGGTTAAATTCAATGATTTGTTTAGACAAACGCATGCACTACTTCGTGATGCTCATGAAAACATTGCGATTCATTGGCTCAAGGGATAGTACAGTACCATAAGTAGTTAGTTTTATTATTATTATTATCGTTATTATTATTATTATTGTTATTATTATTATTATTGCTGTTGTTGTTGTTGTTGTTCCGACTTAATCAGACTTAAAGACAGACTTAGGGAATGGAAATTGTTCGTAGCCTGGGGACTGTCTGTATTTAATGACTATAGTATGATTAAATAAATGAACACTTATGGAAATAAGTTGTTTTACGGTAGTGAAACTTGTCTGCTGCATAGCACTATGGGAAAAGGGAAACTTTATTCTAAAAATACATTCAGAAATATCAATTAAATGGAGAGGGCTGAAGAAAATAAGATTTGCTGTACCACGTGTAACACTTTCATAATATTCTGCCGTGAGCTCTGGGCTACTTATAATTGTCAAGTTGATGGATTAAAGGTAATTAAAAACTGACATGTAAATACGAGTGTCTCACTAAAGCACACACCTTACATAATTAACATCGAAGGAATCAGACTTCAGAGGCTATTAAGAGTCACGCATACAACGCGTGCTGTCAATTAATGCAATTACCAGATGAGAAATGTCTTGGCATTAGCATCTAACAATCAAGTCAGCCCTTACACAAATGCAACATTAATATTGCTTCTAATTAAAGCAAATAAAGCTTATTGTGGCTTATATCCTGGCAGCGCATCAGCTCTTAACAGGTTTGCGATAAGGTGTATAACTGCACAAGTATGGACTATACTCTCTGCACCAGGCTAATTTTCAATATCGCAAGAAGAATAGAATATCTATTTACAAGGAATGTACAGTTTAGATAAAGCTTAGATACATACATCTTTGAGGAAGTATGGTTTGACAGCCTGTGGGACATTTAAGGGTTTTGCCTATGGCCCCAGTGGCGGAATCGCTCAGCCAACCCAGAGATTCAAACCATTAACCTTCAAAATCACCGGCACGATATCCCAGCCCACTGATCCACACTGCGTGTGACACTCATGGCATTTCCCCTTCCAGGCTCTGGTGAGCCCTGTCTTTACATGTTGCAGGTTTACATAGAACCAGCAGGATCTCGAACAGTGTTAACGTTCTGAGGGGTCACCGTGGGGTCAGTGGCACGGTGTAAATTTCGATGTGGGAACAGTCTATTTTAGCCCTTTGTGCCTGGCTGCTTTGTGACTAGTTTTTCCATTATCTTCCCGCTGCCTTTAATATGCTCACTAATTGTGTTATGTTTCTGTGCGGCTTGACAGCGCTCTCAAAATTAAATTCACAGTTTGGTTGCTCACTCAAATACATAGTTTCCTCTGGCTTTCTTTGTGCAAAGGCAACCGACATGAGAAAGACATAATTTCTTCCAGATCTGTGTGTACACATGTGCCCAATATCTGTCTGGCTTCACTTCAAACAAGTGTAAAACTAAAAATAACTATGGCCAGCATGCAACTGCCAGATTAGACTGCGTGTTTCACATTATTTCCCATGATTGCACAACTTATCATGCTATTGTCAAAACTGTGCTTTTATTTGTTATTTTCTGTTATGGGATGTTCGGGAATTTATTCTGTACATGTTCTCCGTAACACATATATCAAATTATTGCCTGGTTGGTGTTTCTTAAAGCTGCATAACTCATGAGTTAATGCAACCACACTGTGCCAGTTTCAGCCAATTTTTACAGAAACCCTAAATTAGCAATTTAGATTTCCTGAAAAGTTTAATTTCCTAAGACCAAGTGGTCCCAGTTGTTAAGCACTGTACAAAGCGCTCTTTATTCGGAGCTAACACCAATGTTAGCGACCCAAGTTTTCAGTTATTAAGAATGTTATATTTCATAAAATCCACACCATCTCCGCCGGACGGAGATTATAGGCCGGGCACTTTGACAAATGGAAGGTTTATCCAGTTCTTGAGTTTAATTCAAGTTTTCCTGTATTTTACAGTAGTCAGTCGACACATGGAAAATTTCTGACTATATAAATGAAACACTGAATATATTCTGAAAATACTGTATCAGATCAGATGCACAGAGCTGTGCAGCCTTCAGTCAAAAGCCACCAAAAAATGGCAACACTATGGGTCAGTAATATGAATATGAGATATGTTCAGCACATTTTATTTATTATTTCTGATCCTTCTCGTGCAGAAGTTCCAGCTGTTGTATATACACTGTATATACAATGGTAACAGAGGAATGCTATTTCACAGTAGACTCAGTGCTGGGTCTTTGTCTTCATTTGTGATTCTGTTCTTTGTTCTGTACATCCCAAACAACATCACACATGAAAAATCAGTAAAGAAACGTATTATGTTATGTAATCAAATATATTTAATGAGATAAATATGGAGAAGATTTATAAGAAACATTTTTTGTGCAAGATTCCTTTTTCAGTGGTGCTGCACATAAAAATTCTAATATAGCCAGCGGACAATGTTTATAAGAATTAGGGCAAAAAAAAATTATAATTTAAATCTGTATGGCAGATTTCAACAGTTAATAGCATAATGAATGCTTGTCTTTCAATCATATTTTTCTTTTTATGATACGTGTATTAACTCATTTATTATATGATTATTATGTGACAAAGAAAATCTTGGTTATTTATTCTTATATTTCACACTTCACAAGAAACAGTATCTATAATAAAATGGTAATAGATATTTATGATAAAATGGTAAAAGATATCTATAATGAAATGGTAAAAGATATCTACAAGAAAATGGTAAAAGATATCTATAACAAAATGGTAAAAGATATCCATAATAAAATGGTAAAGATATCCATAATTAAATGGTAAATAATATCTATAACAAAATGGTAAAAGATATCTATAACAAAATGGTAAAAGATATCCATAATAAAATGGTAGATATCCATAATAAAATGGTAAAAGATGCCTATAACAAAATGGCAAGATAGCCATAATGAAATGGTAAAGATATCCATAATGAAATGGTAAAAGATATCTATAATAAAATGGTAAAAGATATCTATAATAAATTACATTGTGCACCTTCTGGTGCACATGTCTCTGTGACAGTAAATGCTTGGTTGAGAGCATGTAAAAATATCTCATCAGAGCTGATTGTCAGACTCCCTTTTTTCTCTTAGGATATGGGTAAAAGCTGAGGTTCAGAGGTGGGTTTAGATGGTGAGGCCTTTTGCAGGGTGAAATGCGGGCCCCAACACCTGAATGCAATTCCTCAGATTGCTGATGATATAAGCAGAACATTTTCATGCCAGAGGAAACGTGATCCCCACCAGCTGGCGCAGCTCTACGTCAGGTCAGAAAATCCATCCATCTGTTTGGTGTCCCCAGCGACGGAATGCGGGGCGCTGTGAACCTGACTTTGGAGTGATTTCTTCTAGGTAGTGCTGTGGGGCGACAGGGCAGGACAACTTCTCGAGCCTGGATGGGGGACAGAGAAGTCAGCCTCAGTATTTTTTATACTATATACCCAAAAGAATGCATGTTAGTGTGTCCCTTTAAAACCTCAGTATTTTATATACTATATTCCCATAAGAATGCATGTTAGTGTGTCCCTTTAAAACCTCTGTAATTTATATACTATATTCCCATAAGAATGCATGTTAGTGTATTCCTTTAAAACCTTAGTAATTTATATATTGTATACCCATAAGAATGCATGTTAGTGTGTCCGCTTAAAACCTCAGTATTTTATATACTATATACCCATAAGAATGCATGTTAGTGTATTCCTTTAAAACCTCAGTAATTTATATACTATTTGCCCATAAGAATGCATGTTAGTGTGTCCGTTTAGTACCTCAATAAGGTGAATATATGTTTAATAATACCGCCCTGAATTCTAAATTGATGCTGATTAAGCTTAACTCTGAACCACTGTGGTGGCAATAGCTTGGAGTGCAATGTCCAAACCAGCACAATCTTTAGGCTGAAATTGTGACAACTTAGAGACACATTTAGAAACACATTCATAACAAATAATAATGCATTCATAAAGCATTATAAACATGGCTATAAATATTTATCAAAATGCATAACACATTATAGCCCTGGTTATTATACATTATGAATGCTCTATGAAGCTCTCAACTATAATGCATTATACATACATTCATAATGCATTCTCATTCTTGGTATAAGCATTGAGGATGCTTTGTACTGCATTATAAAGGTATCTATGGTGCATTATAGATGAGAGCTTCATAAGATGGTCATAATGCATAATACACATGGCTATAATGTGTTATGCCTTTTTATAAATATTTATAGCCATGTTTATAATGCTTTAAGAATGCATTACAATGCATTATGAATGTGTTTATAAATTACCATAACTGTAAGTTACCAAAAGAACAATCTTTTTTTTTTCTTTGTGAACAGACCTTCAACATGATGTAGGACTGCAGTAAAATAAATATTACAGAATCATAAATATGGAAAATGCTGTAAAAATACCAGAAGTACAGTGACCAGGTACAAGCTTGGCTGTCACCAGCCTTACCCAGAACATGTTTTGGTTTACATGCCTTTTTGTTAGTTTTATAATTAAAACGAAGCACATTGTGCAGCATTTTTGTGAGCACGGGATGAATGAGTCTCATATAAGCTATCATATAACAATTTGGAAAAGAAAAGATAATTCTACGTTTATAGAGGCGATTTCGGCCAAATTATGTCTTATTTGTAAATATAATTTAGCAATGTTCAGTGACTGGGGTTTATACTCACTGTCACTGCATGCTATGACACGTGGCACGATGCTCTGTTGCCTGCCTGCCCATCTCGAACTGCGCATTTCGTGTCAACAAGATGGATCAGCTGACATTTCCTGTGAATAAAGTCTATGACAAGTGTGTCTCTTCTTCTGTGGAGCCGGTTTCACTTATGAAAGCCGTGTGATGTGAGCAGAGGAATCAAGACATCATAAGAAAACAAGCAACCCCAAACATCAGTCCCCCTAATGGGATTTTCTGAGGTTCTCTGTTTACCCCGCTTTGTGTAATACATCATTACTTAATGCTCTGCACATATATACTGTGGTTTTCTTTTGCCGGTTTCTTAGTCGGCTTTAATCAGATTTGTACGGCCTTTGAAAAGAATGGCACATTATCAAAAAGCTAAGTACAGTGCAGTGGACGGGTGTTTTATTCTGTCTGCAGATTTATGGAGTAAACAATGTCTACAGCGGTCCTGCTATGACATGCAGGGAATAAGTGAAGTCACATGGTCGGCCTTTGCCCTTTTTCTCTCTTCAACAGCCTGAACTCCAAGCCATGAATATTTTTTAGTATGGAAAAGCAGAAAAAATTGCTACATGGATTGTCTAGATTTGCCAAGGGAGCTGCTGCCTCACGCTTCCAGGGGTGTCGATTCGAATGCACCTCCCTCTCTTTCTCTCCGCAGACTTTGGATGTCCTCCCTTTCTCTGTGGCCTTCTTCCAAAAACTTTGATTCCCTCCCACAATCTGAAGAGATTCAGTTCGGGCAAACTAATCACTTGATTTAACCCATGTTTCTGATGGTGAGTATGTTTCTTTGTTTGTGTGTGTGTGTGTGTGTGTGTGTGTGTGTGTGTGTAAGAGAGAGAGGTGTCCTACCCCGGATGCACTCCAGCTCCCCACAGGCTCCAAATAACAACCTTAACCGAACAAGCATTTCAAAACAAAGAGAGATAGACTGACACTTATCCCGCCAATGCTTTAAGAACAAGGAAAATGAACACCTGTAGTTCTTATGTCTCAGCCTGCAAACTGAAACTGTATCCTGCAAAGAAATGCTTACTTGAGGGGAACAATACTGTACAGTCTACGAACGACCATCATCCTTTTCCAAGTACTTTTCTCAAGGGTACAACAGCAGAAACATTCTTATGGATCAACTCAGCGAACTTTGGATTCCAAGATTATAAATCTGCATCCTTACATATATATGTTCTGATCCGATATTTACGATAGTATAGCAACTATCAAATAACTAACTGTGCAGAAACAGAGCTTGGAACATTTTGTGTTAGTATTAAGTATGACTGTACAAAATAATTATCCCAAACACAGCCTCAAAGTGGGCGTACAAAAAGGGGGGGGGGGGGGGTATTGGGGCATATGGAATTGTTAGGATTGGCCACAGAAAAACAGAACGTAAAGGCAAGGTAGAGAGACACAAGTGAATTGCTGGTTAGCGTGCTTGAACAGCATGATGCCACCAGTCTGCTTGGACAGTTAGAGTAACTGATACTCAGGCTCGTCACGGGAAACGTAGGGGGGTGCAGAGAGAGGTATATCGGGACGGGGAGAGGGCCAGTCGCACTCGACTGCTCCGCGGTCGGAGCAGCTCGAGTGTCTGTTTCACATTAAATTCACAATGTACCCGAAGGCACTGCGACGTGAACATATAAATTACCCATGTAATTCTGCCAAATGAATCCTAGAAGATGCAATGGGATACACGGAGATGTGTGTATCATGCTCCATGTGTGTTCCCGTAAAAGAACGGCTCATTAATTGCAATGTGCTGTTGCAACATTTCACTAATGTACCATTAATTATGCAGCTTTTAGGTATCATATAAGCTGGTATTGGCTGGTAGAACTTTGGATCACATGTGTATAAATTATGTAGAGTAACTGGATTCCATTTACAGATATATTTTTGCTGTATTTTAAATGATTATGCAAAATAATAAAAAGATTATAGTCTTTGCAAAATCCATATGTGGCCTCCTGCTGGATGGCTAGGTGAGCATCGCTTTGATCCCCAAACATCCCTTCAGGGGCAGCCCAGTCATTACTGGTTTACGTTAAACCACTCTACACCACTCTGTCTTCCATGTCTTCTGTGTATCTTGTCTTATGTTCTGTCTGCGAGGGAGGGGTTTTCAAGTAAGAATTTCATTGTGCTCTGTACGCTGTACTTTGTACATATGACAGTAAACTTCAAACTTCAACTTCAACTTAAACTTCACCACCAGCTCACTTGAATAACATAATCAGTTAAATAAATCAATGAGATGTTGATTGGCCAAACATGGAATAGTAGTGGTCGAGCTGTCAAATACATGGGGTATATGGGATAGTTTCTGCAAATACTAGGGTGAATTTCAGAGAGGTTTTGAAGGAACTTTGTAAGAGTCATTCTTTTACAAGAACATGAAGATCATTTAAAGACAGTTTTCTTTGGTGGCCTGAGACTTTTGCACAGAATTATAAAGCATTCTCAAAGTCATAAAAGAAAGAGAATAACATTCTGTTTCAGCAGTCGAAGCAGCTCGAGACATTCATATAATCTTGAGCTCTCATTTTCTTTAGTACCTATGAGTAATTTGTCATTTATGTCAATGAAGTAGGTGACAGGCTTCTATGAGCCTGCAAGAATGATTATGTCTGCATTCTCATTTAGCCTTTTATCCACCAACCTACATATTTTAAAAATTATGTAACAATTTGTGTATAAAATTTGTTCACTGGGGGAATGGGATGGAAAAATTACTATCCATCCATTTTCTGTACCTGCTTGTCCTGTACCGGGTCACAGGGATCCGGAACCTATGCTGGAGGCTACAGGTGCAAGGCAGGGAACAACCCAGGATGTGGCACCAACCCATCGCAGGGCAGACGCACCATTCACACCTACGGGCAATTTGGCAACTCCAGTTCACTTCAGCATTTTTTTGGACTATGGGGGGAAACCGAAGTACCTGGAGGAAACCCCACGACATCACAGGAAGAATGTGCAAAGTCCACACACATGGAGTCATGGCGGAGGCTCAAACCCAGGTCCCAGAGGTGTGAGGCAACAGTGCTAACCACCAGTTATACAAAATTAATTGAACTGTAAGGTAGTGATGCGTGGTAGCTGGATTTAGTAGATATTCCTGTGCTCTACTCTTTAGGGAAAGATTTCTGTTAGATGTTGGAACATATTCAGGTAGGGTGAAGAACAAGAGTTTGCAAGACCTACAGCTCACAACTGAACATGCACCAAGACATTACCACTTTTACCTGTGGTTGCCCAGGACAGCTGTAGCAGGACAGAAATTTGCCAAACTGACTTGTTGGAAAGATGGAGTCTTAGGATGGTACCAAGCTTTTATGATAGACCACTTATTCTGCTGTCAGTGTTTGTTGCTGGAGAATGCAGGGCTGTGATCTTAATTCTTCACCCTTGTCATCAATGGGTGTGCCTTAATTAGCCAACTAATCTCATTGAAAGTAGTATCTGTACTGTATACTTCTGGCCATATAGTGCAGTTCTGTAGCAGTAGGTTTGATAGATTAATTGAAGCCAGTTATATATCAAATTCGATTAAAGGATTTGAAGCTATTAAATTTCCCAAAGAGCAAGGTTAAAGGCTTTAGGTCTTATCTCTTTTTTCTGTTTCATAATTACAGGCAAATATTGTTTTCTTCAGTTGGTTTGAGTCTCCTACGGTTTTTACGTACTTTGTTACCAGAAAATCACGAGTTTTTCTAGATAGGACTTTCCTGTACTGCTTTTTCAGTAAACCAACCGATAAACGTGTGCATTTGATCAACAAGGGTTAAATTAATTGAGAATCGATTTCAACGATAGTGTGTATTTCACCTGCGGAACAATGTACGATTCACTCTGAAATGACAATCAGCACATGCAGGGGAGATTATATGTCCGTCTGCATGTGTGAACAGCACCAGTGCCACAGGACTTGCACATTCTCGCTTAGACCGCCGGACCCTTGTACCTCCTTCCTGTTACTCATACATTCCCCTGAGCGTTTGTCCCTCAGCACACATCTCTCAGTTTGAATTACAGATTTCTCATGTTATATAGCAGGGGAAGCGCAAACCACAGAGACTGAAAGGTGCCTTGCTCTGACCTGAGGCATTCCTCTGACTCAAGAGGCTTAAAGGTTACAGGCTGACAAATGCTCTTTGCTCAACCTCCCCCCCCCCCCCAACCCCAGAGCATCCTGAAAGGGCCTCCTGTCCCTTTCCCTAGCCGAGTCACTCCCTCATTTGCGTGCTGTCTTTGCAGTAACACGTCGCTCCATTTTCTCCAGGCTTTTGCACCTGTTGGGTGTCAGAGCTGAGATAATCGAGAGAAGCTCACCTGGAGGCTATCGGAGCAGAAGGAATCGGGGGGGGGGTATGTAAACATCGTTTGCCTGGTGGAGATGTCTTGACACGTCCCAAGCTGTCAAACGAAAAATTGTTCACTCCAGCGCTTTGCGAAAAGCCCAGTGGTTGACTGATTTCTCTCACTGTTTGATGTCTTGCTGAACTGGAATTTAATGAGGTAAATTTTTGTACGATCACCCTAAAAAAAGGAATAAAGAGAATTACTCAGAAAGAATTTGCTGGCAATTTACTGTAGCGGGAGTTACTTTTCATTTAAAAAAGCAGCACAGAGATCTCACGCACAAAGGAAAACATATTTCCTATTGCCAGTCAGACAGGAATATTTATTTGCTTACTGGGTGATTTATGCAAAGCAAGACTGTATACAATCCATCCCCATTTAACATAGTGACTGCATTGTAGTTAAGTACCTTTTTAAAAAAAAACTATGATGAACTTTCGTACAGTGTTGACTGCTGTCCTTGAATTATTGATGGGACTTTTGCATTTATTTACTTAGCAGACTTCTATCCAAAGTGGCATACAATTGAGAAATCGGTCAGAAATTGAGAAAGCAGGATCAGACAGTGCCTAGGGCCACTGGGGCTTAAGGACCCAATGGTAAAATCACTCTGCTGACCCTGAGATGTGAACCAACATCCTTCTGTTCATAGCATCCTAACCCAAAGAGCCACACAATGCTGCCTAAAAAGCTCTAAAGTTTTCAGTCAAAAAGTTAAGAAAAGTTCAAATGTTCAGATATGGATTCTCTCATCCACATTCCACTCATAGAAAAGGAAAAGTGTGCAGATTATAAGCTCTATCTAGAGGCAGCCGGCAGCCACCTCTCAGACAGCATGATGGGAACCCTGCACTCTGTCATCCCATTTCTATGCAGCAAATTTTAATGTTACTGCATAAACTAACAAGGTACTGTCAGATCTTAACTCTTAATGTGTCCTATACTTTCTGAAAGGCTCTGGCCAGCAAATAACAGGCTTCAGGTCACAAATACTAACAATTTCTCGCAATTTGCGTGAACAAAAATGTCTATTTATTATCCGGTTTGGTATACATGCATGAAATCACTCATAGTCTTAGGACATTGTATTTCAGTGCTGCAATCATCCGTTATCTGTCTGCTATTTGTCCTTGGCATGTGTAGATAACGCTTATCAATGCGCGTCTTTTGAAATATGTCTGCTGCTGACACACCTCCTGTTTTCCATATCCGTTCCCCGTATTTTTTCCAGGCCACGGTCGGCCTGTTGTTCAGAGTGCGGAAAATGACTTCGGAGGCGAATAAAGTGCCGTGCATGCTGTCACAATGTAATATTGAGTTCAACATGGGGCAAATTGAGTGTAATCAAGTGGAACTTTACACGAGTCTCCTTGCTGTGCCAATCAAGCTGAAAAATACGCTCGTGGAGCAACTGTCAACTGCAGTGTAGTCCCCAAGTGCCATCTCTAGCAGAAATGTGTAATATTAGCTCGGCTTCTAAGGGATGAAGAACAAGCAAATGATTGATAACCGATGAATGGAAAATGGCTTCGCACCCAACGCAGATGCCCAGCAGACCGCAATGACAATAGAGCATTCGCCCAGACACATACAAAGAAAAACGAAATATACTGAGACAGACAGAGATCAATCAATTAATCAATTATAAATTATTCCTGTCTCATACGGAACATGTTTAACAACAAGCTGTCATAACAAGCTATATGAGGATTATATAGACAAAGACAAATATTACCACGGTCAATATAAGTTAAAACTGAAAACTCTGTCTGGTTGACTGGGTGTGTAAATAATTGTATATATGTCTAAATAACAACCCCCCCTAAAAAAAGGAAAAAAAATCAATTTCACTAGAGGAGAATAGAAAACATTTCAGACCCCTGTCAAATTCTGCGTTTGAATTTTTCTCAGGGCTTACGGGAGAGTGATAAGTGATAAACACAGACATAGATGGAATGGTAATGACAGGCAATGCAAATTACTGACTACAGCCTTAAGAAATGCACAAATGCACTTGCAATATTTCAGTCATGCTCACTCAGTCTTCAGTTGCCCGGGAGATCATCTCGACTTACCCCAAGTCAGATACGGGGTACTGGATGATTCAGACTTCACACAAATTTGCTCATGAAAACTGTCAATATGAAGCAAATCTCATCTTGTCTGCGGAAAACGTGGCCCCTCTCCAGTGCACAATGTAAAGTTTCACAATCATATACAAAATCTGGTGTTAAGAATGTAAAAATTAAAAGAAATAATATTTTATCATTGAGATCCCATACCGATTTACACTTTATACTGTTTATTATAACTATTCGTTTCTATTTAAAAGAATGAAATTATAAAATCCAGAGTGAGAATGATGCTTATTTTCTTACAGCTCCTTCAATTAGCTGAGCTACTTTGGTTGTTTTTGTTATTAGAATTGCAGAAGTCATTTTCATTATAAATATATACAGCAGCACAGTGTTTATTCCATTCAGAGCTCAGGATGGTCATAATGACAATAATTGAGTCTTGTGATTTTTGTGTTAGGTCATTCAGATAACGGAAACCAACAGCTCAGTACGTGGACAAACATCCAGGGAGAGAATTGCGAATAAAACGCTTCTCAAGACGTTCGTTTTGGCAACTTATTCAATATTTTTCTTTCAAGCTAAAAAGTGCAAAAAATATTTTTAAAAGTTAAAAAAGAAAGTGACCCTTTTTTGTCAAGGTTAAGTCACAGAATCAGAGTATGGTGTTAAAGGAGTGAATCTTAAACTGTGTGTTCCGTTCAGGAGCAGAAACAGAGCCCAGATGGCGTATAAAAGACCGGATGGAACCAAAGCGGATTCCCGTGATTTATCCGTCCAGTAGCATTTGTGCCGTTAGCCAACATTATTATTAACACAAATCTTTTTTTTCTCCTCACAGTTTATTTTCTACCCAACAGATTGTGTTTCTTTAAGATTCAACAAAAAGAAAAAACCTTATCTCTCATTTTTAAGTAAAATATGGTTTGAAGTAGTACTATGTGTGTGTTGGCATTTTCTCTTATTGCACCCGTTTTTGTTCTCCTCAGAAAGTACAGAACTTTAGGAAACGTGCATGTAACAAGGGGCGATACACGGTGACCCGTGACGTAAATGCTGATGTTCTTCACTGGGGGGGGGTGATGTGTGGCTCGGGGGGCACCTGTGATCAGAAGGTTGGCAGCTCAAATCCCATGGTGAACCAAATAATAACAGTATCACTCAGCACTTGAGCAAGGTTAACCATGCCCCCCCCCCCAAAAAAATAAATAAATAATAAAAAAAAAATTCTGGGGGTGCTAGATAAATCGCAAACTCTGGGTTCTAACCCTAAGCTATATGCACCTATTTCTCAGAGGAGACCAAGATGGGATTATGCAAGCACAAAAGAATTCCCATGTACTTACACCAATCATGTAGATTTGGGTGTGGGCAGTAGGAACATGTACCTACCAAAATTGTGAGAGTACCATGTGTATTCAGGGCTATTTGCTCACTAGCAGTGCTGAAACCAAACCTACACTCTTGACTTGCACAAGTAGCAAATTAAACAGTTGTTTGAACACTTAGAAAAATAGCTTAGCCCCAAAATTCCAAGTACCAACCCCTTAATGCAGGGGTGGTCAATCTTATCCGCAAAGGGCCGGTGTGTATGCAGGTTTTTGGGATAACCTTTAGGTCAGCCGTTCAAACCCAGGTGTGAGGACTCTTCAGCCAATCAGT
>JAODKC010000045.1:13430156-13467763 GCA_026777985.1 Mormyrops attenuatus
CCAGGTGTGAGGACTCTTCAGCCAATCAGTCCTCTAATTAGTAATCTAATTAGGGAGTTGCAGCGAAAACCCGCACATACAGTGGCTCATTCTGGATAATATTGGCCACCACTGCCTTAATGTCTAGTTTTTAGATGTAATTTTAAATGCAATACTACAAAAAATGTGCCAGTTTTGGATAGAAAAATACAAATTCATTATGAATTCATGAGCTTAAAGTCAGTGTATAGAAATACAAGTGACTAACCAGATGGCTGAAATCAAACTTTATCTCCCTTTGTGCGTGATCTTTATGGATGCCACCATATGAAGCGGCAACAGTTTCTAGTAATAAGGTACTTAACCTTTAATTTACTTTAATCTCGTAATAATCTTAGGATATAATAAGTTGTTCGTGTAAAAAGTGTCTGATTAGGCTATAAATTATGCAATATAGCAACCCAGTAGGAAATAGTGAAATGTCTTTATTAAATAATAATAATAATTAAAAAAAAACATGACATATTTCAAAGCCAGTAAAAGAAAGGACATTAATTAAAAATATGTATTTAAACATCAGCTTCCTTAACCCTAGGATGCACAAGTGATATGATCCTACACTCTTCCATAAGTGGGTCGTTTTTGACCCACTTGTGCATCACAGGGTTAAAGGTATAGATGGTTTTAAAGGACAGGGGTTTGCAGTGGAACTTTTGGATTCAGTGAGTAATAACTTTTGTGTTATTTTGCACATAAAGTAAGTACGCTACAGCAAGACAGACTTTTATATATGTAATAAAAAATGGAGTTTTGACCAGACCTTCATACAGACGCTGACAATTAGCAGTTGTTAAAAAGTAGATTTGTGTGTAATCAGCGTGGAACTGAAGGGATATCCAGTTTCAGATGATGTATGACCAAGTGACTTATGGATAAGATTAATAAATCATGTTAACCTCTGCTAAGACCCTTTCTATGTTTTTCTGAGACCATACTGAAAAAAAGTGAATTTCTATGTCAGAATGACATAGACTGCACCACTTCTGGTTGTTAAAGTAGTAAACACAATCAGACTGAACTGACATGGGGGGGGGGTACAGTTTAATGGAAAGACCCAGATTTAAGTACTTGTGTTAACATGGAATATTATCTTTTTTCCCTTAGAAAAAAATCAATGACGTTATTACACACTGAGCTCCCGTGGTCTCTGAGGCTGACTGCATAGCTGGGTTTAAAAGGTAGCCAGTGGAATGAACAGATCCCTTGTTGTGTTCTGCTTTTTGATTTATTACTTGAGAGGCAAGGGGACCTTACCACCTTAAGATCTGCTGAATATAACTTCTGACATCCCTGAAAGGGTCGCTTGTGCACTCTACAGTTTTACCACCTAATAGTGCTTCAGGGTTGCATTGACTTTTGGGAGCTTTGGGGTGGAACCCAGGGCCAGAATGTACCAAATATATTCTTATGACTGCAAAATAATGAAGGATAACACTGAAATAGTTACTTTAGATCATAGTAATCCAGGCTTAACCTGATGTAGAGAATGGCGAGATGAGGTTGTCACTGATTGCAGAACATAGGTATCAGTTATAAGGTGTATTATGTGGTTATGGTTGCGACTGGGGACACATTAACTCCGGCATGGAAAAGATTATGGGGTTAGGATGCTGTGTCTGTGATCAGAAGGTTGTTGGTTCAAATCCCAGGCTCAGCAGAGACGTTTCGCTGTTGGGCCCCTGAGCACATCAACATGGTCAGAGGCCCCCCTACTTTTTCACTATGATGGTGTATTTCTCAGCGGAGGGGGGGGGGTGGTTAAAATGTATTAAACAAGTTTGGTTCAGACCCCATTTTAGAGGCGGTACCTGGCCTTCAATCTGGGTAAGCCTGGAAATTAAAGCAACCCTACCCATAACCCCCAATTGCTCTAAGGATTGTCTGACTCTACTTTCTCAAAAATGCAGGTAATTTTGGATAAAATAAAATAAAATGTAAATGAAAAATATGACAAGAAAACATTATGTAGAATTAAGAATGATAGTTAATGAAGTTGGATGAGCACAAGGCATAGATGCATACAGGGTTAAAAAAAAGAGACTTGGTATTATCTGCGGTCAGATGTTGGCAATGATCAGATGAACTGAAGGTGTTTGGATAAGATGCGGGTAACCACCTCCAACAAGACAGCATGGCAGCTCAGCTTGGGCAGGTAGAGGAGAGGGAAGAGAGCCACAGGGAGGGCAGGACGACGAGCCGACGGAGGCGGGCAGATGGAAGCGCCATAGGTGGCTTAACGAGAACAAAGCTGTCTGTCCACGGGTGTTTGTAGAGGCAAGTCCAGGGGGGGGGACCGGGTTACAGCCACAGCGGAAGCTAGCGCACAGCGCGGCTGTTAGCAGCTCGCGCTGGCGAGGCTTCAAAGCGCGACTTCAGAAGTGCAACCGCCATCTCGCGTTGCCTTTACACTAATTGCGTTTCAACACAAAATAAGACTTTTGTCATCGTATTTTGGGAAAATATCGGCTGGCAGAAGGACAGTGGGGAGCTCAGCGGCCAAAAACGTAAACTTGCAACCTGAAGGATGCCTGTTTAAGTCCCTGGGGAGCCTACTTTAGGGCTGTTCAGCCGGATGCCTAACTGGAATTGCTCCAGTAAATTATCCTGAAGTAAAATTCCACAGGACTGTGAACATAAAAAATATCAGGTATGTACTAGGATATTGAAGTTTTGTTCTGAAACGTAGGATTTCAGTTCACTTTGAAAACACTGTGTTTTTGAGAGCGTTGGTGTCCATATATCAAAATCCCCCAAATGGCCTTTCCTATACCGGGGCTTCCAGTCTCGGCTCCTTGATGGTCCCCCCCCCCCCAGCTGTATGTGACCTGGCATTTCCATGATCTAATGGCATATAAATGAGCTTATAAAAGTTGCATTACTGCTGCGGCGAAAGTGCCGCAGACGTTTCCAAAGCAGACCGGCGGTCGCCGTATCACAGATGGGCGCGCCTCCCTTCCCGTGGCTCATCTTCTGTACAAACTACTGCACAACCTTCACATTAATCACCGCAATAATCAGAAGCTACAGCTAGCCTCCAAATAAGGGCAAAACCCACCAAAAATTTAGCACTGTACAGAGCTGCTGATATTCAGCTGCTATGGTCAGGAGGCAATGAGGGAAACTGGTTTACAAGATGACTAAGCTTGTCGTATTGCAAGACCATATGTAGAGTAAAACGTGCCTTTCCCAGCCAAATGAACAGTCTGAACCATATCAGTGCTCATTTATGGGGGCATGTAAACAAATGAAGCATGGATGTACTTATCACAATATCTAGACAACTGCTGTCATAGTGCTGTTACCAGGTCAGGTGATGCAAACTAAAGCAATATCTGATCCCAACAAGAGAATGAATCTCATTAGTCTGATAACTACCATATGCTGGGGATTAATCAGAGGAGAGACGGCTGCCTATTTGATGCTGTCCATCCAGTGTCCAACCTCTCATCCCAGTCAGGGTGGGGCGGGAGTGGGGCGGGGGTGGGCAGGAGCCTATCCCAGGCAGAACAAGGCGTGAGGCTGGGGTTCACCCTGGATGGGATGCCAGTCTGCCACGGGGCACATAACCAATCATAAGATACAGGCAATTTAGAGATGCCAATTATCCTAACGGCATGACTTTGGACTGCGTCAGAAAACCCGCATGACACGGGGAGAACACGCACACACGCAGAGCGCTGCTGTGATTCAAACCCCTGACCCTGGCGGTGTAAGGGGGAGGTGCTATGAAACGCACTGCCCCGCTGACGGCTGTGCAGGTGCCATCAGCTAAATCAGGCACATTGATGCTGTAGCTGCAGTTTGACACGCAGCTCGTCGTAACGCATTCTGCTGCGCAATTAAAAATAATCTGGAATTAGATACAGGAAAATCTATTGTGAACTTACCGAAATGCTTTGAAATATTTAAATGTCTTGAATACTGAATATTTAAATAACCAAATATTGTTTTGTAACATGCAAATTCTAACACGAATTATAACAGTTGGAGGTCACAACAGTAATGTAAAAATATTGCATTGGACCTCTTTTCTGCATTGGGATTAGCTAATTAGCTGGTTATGGAACAAAAATAATTTGGTGGTATTTTTTTTTTTTAGAAAAAAGGTGTGTTAGCAAACGACACTTGTCTAATGTATCCAATGACTTAAAATCTATCTATCCATCCATCAAGTCCATCCATCTATCCATAGACATCCATCCATCCATCCATCCAGTACTGGGTCTCAGCGTGTTGCTGTGTGAGGAACTGGAATGGACAGTGATAATATTTGCCAGACATTGTTCACCCCCACCCTACCCCCCAGAATTATCCCTGAGAAAGTCCCGGTACAGATCAGCGTTCTGCCCCCGCCACAGGAAACATGATGAGATCCTCAGCAGGGCGGGGCAGCCCCGTGCTCGCCCAGAAGTCCGCAGAATGCCTTCACTGTGTGCGCTGCGTCTGCGGGGAGCAGCGGCTGGATCGCAGCCACGAGGCCCCCCCCCCCCGCCGCGCTGACGGCCGCGCGGAGTCGGGCTGCCGGGGGCTAGCGCGTTAATCCATATCATACTCAGGAAGTCTCGCGTAGCTCGCCGGCAGGGCAGGATTTTCAGGGCTAATTCACTTTGAAAGAGGGGATTAGGTCATTTTGTTTGTGGTCAGCTTTTACAGGGATTAACCTTGAAAATGTTTGCCCCCTCAGGGGATTGTGGCCTTCTACAGACACAACAGCCTGGCAGACGAGCGAGGATTCCCACATAGAAGTATTAAATATATGTAGAACAAGTTTTTAAAAAAATCCACCATACTAAAGTTACTCTGTTGAAATGTTTATGAAATTTTGAGGGACTTTTAATGGAATTTATTACAATTTCACTTCTCTTTTGATACAGTTGGTGATTGTTTCTAGAGAAAACTGTGGTACAAACATACTAAGAGCCAAAATAATATGCAATACAGTAACACAGCTTCTGGATACTGTCCCAATATAGCCAATTCTTCCAGCTAAATCGAAATATGTAATTTTAAACAATTTTCCTTTAACTTTCCTATCCAAAAACAGCAGTAGTTATGAAATATTAATTTTATTTGTAAATAAAGTTGAAGAAAGTGGCAACTCGTTCCTTTTTTCATAACACGGTAATATCAGAGTTCACGGTGGTGTGAAATCTCTTTTGCTCTCGCAAGTTCACTCTCTCACATGTATAGTGCTGGTCAAATGGGCTTCCATTCACACCCTGTTCACAAGGTATGAATTTCCCAGTTGTGGTGAAAAAATAGCTAAGTTACAGAAATGAGTTCATAAAAACCAATCATGAGGTTACTAAGCTAAAAATTCACATGATGTATTTTTAGTTTTCCAGTGTTTATTGTTCAGGAATTGCACATATGGGTTCATATACAAGTAAAAATTAAATACATGCATCATTTGAGTGAGATTAAGCTTTCAGTTTAATTATTATCATTGTTACAATTGTTAATAAAAGCAGCAATATCTCAGTGTGACAGGAAACAATTATAAGGATGAGTGACTATATTTCTTAGTGTGAACTTTAGTGTGGGTCGGGACAATTCTTTAAAATAGAGTTGTAATGCCCCCTAGCGGGATAAAGCATAATGACATGACAAAAATATGGTTATAGTGAATGTAAATGATTTTATATACAGCCGTGGAAAACATTAAGAGACCACTCTATATTTTAAAACAAAATCTGCATTTCTAAATCCTGGTTTAATCCGGGTTCTGCTGGCAGAAGGTTACGCTGAGCAGCAGGGCGCTTCCAGGTTCAAAATTTCTAAGACCACAGTACACAAGAATAAGGTGAAGCAGGAGACACTGGAAATGACCAGACACCAGCCAGGTAAAGGGCGGAAGCGACTTTCTAATGCCAGAGATGACTGTCAACTTATCTGACAGTTTCTCATGAATTGCAGGATGACATCAAATGACCTTCGAAAGGAATGGGAAACATTAAGTGCCGGTGTGAAGTGCACTGCTAGGACAGTTCGTATCAGGCTCACAGAAGCAGGACTGAAGTCCCATAAAGCAAGGAAGAAGGATGAAGCCCTTCATTAATGAGAAGCAGGGAAGAAACAGGCTGCAGTTTTCAAAACATGTTAAATATATAGTATTTACAGATGCACACACATAAATTGAGAAATGAGCGAAACAAAAAATTGTGCTGTGATCTCTTCATTTTCTCTGCGGCTGTATATGATTATGTATTTCTCCAGTCATTTAGTGTTTTGGGGTGATTATCATTAGCTGTTCTATGTTTAGCTGACAACTGGTCCAATGTAAGCCCATTCCAGACAGGTGATATGGGGTATTCACACCACATCTGAAAGGAATCAAGCTATGAGATGCTATACCTTTAAAGGAGAGAAGACTGCTAGACAGGGGACTCCCCCTCATGCGATTCATGCAACATTGACAGAAATTAGCGTCTTCATCCTTCGTTAAGCTGATTCCCTTGATCCCTTTGTGAGTGTGGAAGAAAGGGGCCTGGAGGATAATCATCCTACTTCCAAAATTAGCTGCAAGTAAAAGAAAATAATAAAAAATCATTTTGGCAGCATCAAAAATGCTAAGAGCTTCGCAAAACTGTGCATTCAGATGCACAGCATCTCTCAGGTGTAACGAAACAGCGCTCCGTGTGGCCATTCCACACAATCACGCTTAGATATTCCCACTATCTCCTCCACGTGTAATCAAAGGACAGTCAAGAAGGGGACTCATCACGACATTCAATCCTGCGAGTCTTTGCGGGAGAACGATCCCTCTACACCTTCCTAAACGGCCATTAGAACAGCTCGTTAGCCGTGTGCCGCGCTGCTGTGGATGAAACAGAATCCACAGTCCCTGATTGTCAGGCTTTGCCTTTCCATCTGAAAATATATGGACAGACAGGTGTGCTCCATTTCCCAGGTGAATCGAGGAGCATCTATCGAATAATGAGGCGAATCAAATCCATGACGTACTCCCAGGCGAGAATTTTCTCTGTGAAAGCACTGTGTCCGCAAGACCTTCCTCAATCCGCTCTTCGAAAGGTCACTGGTTATTACCTTCCCCACCTGATGCTTCCTTACACCGGCTATTGCATAGGTGGCGCTCTGAATCTAGATTTCACACCACACCGCGGTCCGTTTCGCCTCCGCAGCTGGCCGATTGGGACAAGCACGCCAAATGGCAGTTAAGAACAACAGAGAGAAGCACAAACTACGCTAGCAGAAGAGTTCAAGAGTTACAGGTGGCCATTGCAATCTCCCCTTCAAGAGGAAATAAGGATACACCACACTTACTCAATGCGCGTGCGGGAAGATTACATCATATTAATGATACTTTTGAAGTGACCATGACGATGTACTGAAAGCCACCAGCTTCATGCTTTATGAGTTCCATCACTTTCCTGTTCCTTAGTGTGGAACTCCTGTGAGCCATCATGTACGCCCCCCTTCCCCCAACTGGCCGGGCACACAACCCAGTCCCAAATCAAAGCACAATTTCCCCAGAGTCAGTACAAGGATAAAAAAAAAATCTAATCTTGATTAATCTACACATCTGCATGACACGAGGTGAATGTAAGGTGACACAAATGAGTTGGAAGTATGTTCTTGGGGTGAAGGGGATTGTGGGATTGTGGTGCTGTTCACGCAGCTCAGGGCCAATCACGGCAGCTCGGGGCCGTCGATCACGCGGACCCCTCAGCCCCAATTATCCGTACGCATGAACACACACACACACGTGAGGGCAGGACTGCTCAGCATACACGCTCAGAATTAAACTCAGCAGAGGAAGCCACATGTCGAGCTACGGCTTCGCTAATGTGGACATGCCTGTTGCAGTGAAGCACCACAGACTCGCAGTTTAAGGGTCGTGTTGTCACACTTACATGCCGCCAGCCCTCTACATTTACTTTCTGTGAAATTCCAGTGCTGACAATGACAATAAAATCAGTGTGGTGGCTGAGGCATTGCTGGTTATACACACACACATACACACACACACACACACACACACACACACAAAGAAATAGAGATGAAGAGAAAAGGGGAGGGAGAGAGCCAACATGCATTCCTTTGCTCTATCTAGAAATAATAATATTGGTCACATGGCTTCTGAAAAAAAAAAGTGAAATTTAATTGGCTGTAGCTAATATAAACCAACTTTTCAACAGGCCTTCGCTGGCTCTTAGTAATCCCAGCTGGCCATTTTTCTCTGTTATTAGGTTCCCTTTCATTCATGTCTACTGTTAATGAGTGTTATTAGCGGGGGGCCCCAGGCAAATGATATCGGGCTCTCCTGAGGGAGCCCGACAGTATCGCCATTACCTGGTTGTTAGCCCCCTCATGGTGTTAACAGGAAAGTTTTTGCTGGGTGACCACGGAAGAAGGATTGGAAAAGGGAACTCTGCCCAGAGGCAAATATATCTCAGTTGGCTCTCCTGCAATCCTCTGGTCTAGGCAGTCTTATATAGGCATATAAAATACAAGGCTCACTATTCCTGGAAGAACGCTTTTTTAGTCGGGTCAGAGGTACTACATTCCTGTATTTTCATTTTAAAATTATATGTGCTCATTTAAAAATATTAGCAAGATCTCTAAAAAAGACATCGAACTTTTTGCCTTTCTGATGCTGCCACCTACTGGGGTTCAGCAGAACTGCCGTTTGCTGAAAATGTCAAATGCCGGCTTTCTATCGCGATTCAGGTCTGAACGTGTCCCGGCTAAATTGCATCCTGCCAAAACAATTAGCAACAAAATCCCGAGCTATCTAAACGATTGGTCAGGGCCAAGGTTTTAAAGTGCAAAACACTCGCACACATGCCGCCACCACCACACGGAGGCAGACATTTAAATTACCCCCTCCGGCACTGTCAACATTGGCTTGTTTAGACCATCTAAACTCTCTTCAAAAGTTTCATTCCGTCTTCATTATCCTTAACCGACTCCTTTTCAAACAAGTCGAAGCGCAGCTCCGTGGTATTTGCTGTTTCTTCAGAACCCCTCAAAGCCTGACATTGTAAAATAAATAAGTTATACATTAGTGTAGATGGACAACCTCGCATTGCCCCTTTAAGCTGGGCTGAGTTCCTCTAATGGTGTCATGATGCATTACACCGCCTCCCTACCCAGATATTCTCCCAACACACCACATAAGTAAATAAACTTCGAATCAAGATGGGAATCGTTACTGTAGCTCTTTTAATGGTCCGGTTTTGCGCCATAAAAACATTCCTCGTTCGTGACCTAATTTGTCTTTCATGTGTGCATGTGGCTCACTTACAACTTAAAGCACTTCGCAGAGACAAATGGGGAATTCTTGCCTTTAAAAGAAATTTAAAAGAAAATAAAACGCCGCCACCATCTTTCCATGGATGAACAAACAGACAAAAAACAATTGAGTGAGAAAAACAAACAAAAAACGCAAGCACAACAAAAATGAGCGTGTATTCTCTTTGTCTATATGGATAAAGCTGCTGCCTGCAATCTAATACTACACACAGTTAATTGAGCGGCAATTTGAAACAGCACCGTGACACCACTGTAAACAGTTAAAAGTTAGGAGGTGGCCATTTGGATCAGCTTCAAGGGCATAGCTTGTGCTAAGTCGACATAATGAATAAATGTTGTATTTTTTATTTACTCATTTTTCAAACACAGTTGAAGGTCGTGGGAAGGTTCATTGGGGATTCAAGCCTGGACCCAGCTGTGTCTGGCTGGTGTTCATTCAATTCTCATTTAAGAATCCAGAGCACAGAGTCCAGGATAGCTAGTTAGTATTAACTGAAATTAATATATTTATTGCTGGTCAACAAACTCTTCTCTTGTTACACGTAGGCCCAGTGGATTCCAATTTTGATGTACATGTTTAAACTTTTTGAATTTAAGGAAGCCATCCTATTTCACCAATTAGTCCAGTACAGGTTCACAGGGATGTCAAATACTGCATGAGGGAAAGTATACAGGTATTCCAAATTTAAATACTGAAAGATATTTTAAAGTGTAATCGGTCATCCAAATAGGAAAACAGGGATATGCATGGTGAGGGGCACCACTTTGGGTTGTGCATTGGAGGGGTTGGGGTGTCCACCCATTCAAGGGGGTCCAGAGGGTTGCATTAGCTGGTTTTGATTATTCCCCCCCCCCTCCCATGATTTATGTCCATGTGCACGGTCAAGTTTTTTTTCTTAGAATATAAACATGAATTTCTAATGTGAGTTTTGTTTCCAATTTTTAGATTTTTGTCTTGTACATGTTACTTGTTCTTCTGTGTTTTTTCAGTAAATATATATAATTGTTTGATCGTTTTGGTTTATTTGATAATAAGAGAATTAAATAAACAGTATAATATTATTCACTCATGTTTCTGATTTATTTGATAAAGAAACGAGATAATGTTACTTCTGAAGAAGCTGTGCTTGTCTTCTCCATGTAACTGTGCCAGTCAGTCTGTAATTGAAGATATATCAAATAAAACCTCCTGGAAATATTTTAATGAAACCAGGAGTCTTGTTCCTGTAATAGAGGGAAAAAAAACAAAATAGAAAGTTTTCTCAACTGTGCCAGAATAGCTTTTAGGTTACGACAAAATCTGAAAGAAGCAAATGGGCAACATTCAGGCAGACTATTAGTGAACTAACTCTGATATGACCACAAATATCGTACAACAATGGGACTAGATTGCTGTACTGTGGCTGACTGTCTTTAGGTTAATCACAAGTCTTAAGATGTATTTACCGATTTCATCTACCTATTTAACTCTGTGGTCTTCAGGAAATATTCATTACATCATCAGTCATACTGCCAAGTGCAAATAGGGTCACTGTAAGATGAAACCAAAGAGAAGACAGACAATTTTGACAGCATTTCCTGAGCAGTATCCTTAAATAGCACAAAATTAAGGAACACTAAGGTTTCAAGAGTGAAATACAGAAACACCTAAAAGAGATTTATCAGAGAACAGCTTTAAAACATACTTAATGGGCCTTTAGGCTTTGATATTCTGATCAAAAGTATAATTATGTGCTAGAGTATTAAAATGTTTTGAGGACTGTGACAAACTGCTTGGTTTTCATTCTGGATCATCAGTTTTACTTGTAATGTGGCAGAAGGGAATGTTCTGGAAGTAGGTGCTACTTAGCCATGTATTAGTGGATAGGCCTACATATTTATCATCAATGTAGAAAAGGGACGCACTTTGTTTTAGTGGCATTTTAATAGAGAGAAACAAGAGGTTAATATAAGAAAAAAAACATTTTATATGATTTTCTATTAGTGAATGCAGCTCTCAGGCAATCCGTTTATATATCGCAGTCACCAATCTTCAGAGTAGAATTATTTGCCATTATCTGGCGACCTCTACGGTAAGTAGAATTGCACCTAAATATTCGTGGCCCTTCATTGGATGGACAGATAGAAGATGGACAGATGGATATTTAGCAGTCTCTATAGTACAAATCTAGGGCACATGATGACAAACTGGTCTAGATACATTTAAGTTGCAGACTACCACTGCTATTGTGCAGGCTCAGATATTTGCAGTGCTAAAACACAACGAGGAGTTTGAATCCCTGGATTAGTGTAAAAGAAACATCCATCCATCCATTCATCCATCCATCCATCCATCCATCCATTTTCCAAATCGCTTATCCTACCAGGTCACAGGGGTTCCGGAACCTATGGGCACAAGGCAGGGAACAACCCAGGTTGGGGGGCCAGCCCATCGCATGGCACACTCACACACCATTCACTCACACATATGGGCAATTTAGCAACCCCAATTAGCCTCAGCATGTCTTTGAACTGTGGGGGGGAAACCAGAGTACCCAGAGGAAACCCCAATGGGGAGAACTTGCAAATTCCACACACATGGGAGCCAGGCAGAGACTCAAACCCAGGTCCCAGAGGTGTGAAGCAGTGCTAACCACTGCCCCTGTAATATAAATGTTCTCAGTTCATCATAAAAATAACCAGTCAAAATAAAGTTTAAAATATTATACATGATAAGCATAACTGCCCAAATATAACTCACACCTAAAACAGAAGTTATATTTGAAATTCGAATTACTATTTATTTACAAAATAAGACTTGCTGTTACTTACTGAATCAATTAATCTAAGGTAGACGAATGTAGAAGAATAGTAATAATTGTTGTAGACTTTAGCTTTTGGATGGATGGATGGATTGTATGAGAACGCCAACATGAAAGAGACGGTGTGACGGATGTGCGCGTGCGCGACTCTCATTCGAGGCGTACGTGACGACTTCCGGTCCTTTTCAAGATGGCGGCCATCCCTTAACAACATGTGCGAATTGTAGCAGCATGTTGGTTTTTTAACTGAGTTTTTTAACGTAAGGTCTTCGCAAGCTTGACAATGGATACCGAGAAACCAAGTAAGAATGAACAGAAAGCAGCCGCCGAGATGGACTGTCAGAGCGTGGACAGCGAATTTAAAAAGGTAAAATCCAAAAAGAACAATAAACGCAAGAGGCATGTGGAAGACGGAGAGATGGACACAGAGGACGCCGTGGCACGAAAGAGACCAGAGTTTCCACCTATTTCTGGAGACAAACTGATGGTAAAATAAGCCGATCCTTTACAACTAACTTAAACCAGTTTCCGTGTAATCTATTGAATGGCCAAAGTCTTGTTATTGTGGCTGCAAGTAGGACATTTTCTAACGATCACTACGGTACGTGTTTTCTTGTATTCAAGGGTAATTCAGACGAAGTACGGAAAATCCCTGTACCTGGTCATCGGTACACACCTCTGAAAGAAAACTGGTTAAAGATTTTTACTCCGATCGTTGAACACCTGCAGCTTCAAGTCAGATTTAACCTGAAGACAAGGAATGTCGAAATCAAAGTAAGTGTATTGAACGTAAGCCGTCAAAAGGCAACATTTATTATTATACCTGTTGTAAATTACTGTCGACTTCCCAGATTGCTGGTTTGACAGGCCGTTTAAATCAGCGGCACGCTTGGCGCTACGTTAGGTGTAAACTACTCGGACCACTCTTCTGATTTTATAATTGAAGGATATATTTAATGGCTGACTGAACGTGAAGAGGTTGTTTTGTATCTTAATTTTTCAACAGACCTGTAAAGAAACACAAGACATCGGTGCTCTGACAAAAGCCACAGATTTTGTGAAAGCTTTTGTACTAGGCTTTCAAGTTGAGGTGAGCTTATCTTCTGTAGATGACTGAACCTTTGTATGAGCTTTCATTTATTATGTCTGCTGTGTTAACTTTGGTTTTGTCCCCAGGATGCTCTGGCACTAATCAGATTAGACGAGCTGTTTCTTGAATCCTTCGACGTCACAGATGGTGAGTGTGGTTACAGGTAACCCAGCTGTTGGAACACATTGACTTCATTTGTTTACCTTGAAACTGAGTAAAGACCATGTAAAACGTTTGAATGAAGTAATGTTTGTGTCTTTAGTGTTTAATATCTGCGTGTTTTAGTATAAATACATATTTTTTTATTATAGGTAAAGCAGTTTTTGTTTTATGTCCAGAACATTTTTACTTATTTTCACAAATGAGAATGTTGATTGGAGTCTTGTCAAATTGCCAATTGTTGTGTGAAGTGTACTTTGTTACTATGTTACTCTTTGGTTATGGCTCAGATTAAATTGGTAGATCTAATGACATGGTTTTAATGCATGTACAGTCACACCATGTTTGCATACTTGGAATTCTGTGAGGAAATTTAAATTTTTAAGAAACTATATACATTTTGAATAATATACAAATTTTCTTTAAGTTAAACCACTCAAAGGAGATCACCTATCCAGAGCTGTTGGAAGGATAGCAGGCAAGGGAGGGAAAACCAAATTTACCATAGAAAATGTGACAAGGACTCGAATTGTTCTTGCAGACACGTGAGTTTTTATTTTTAATATTTGATTTTGAAATTGATACTCACTTAACTGTCCTATTAAATCATGCCCTTCTGATACTTGTTTTCTAGGAAAGTACATATATTAGGATCTTACCAGAATATAAAGATGGCACGGACTGCTATTTGCAACCTCATCTTAGGTAGGTTTGTTGGATGGGTTATGTCAGTTATATCTAAACTGCCTCATGAGTTTAAAAGAGCAAGATCTTTTTGGTCACGTGCAGTTATACGGATACAGCTCGCAGTGGAAAGCGAATCTGATTACTCCTTAGACTACGTATATATGATCATTATTATGAAAGCCTCAGCACACGATAACATTCAATAGGAAATGTTTTTCGATGCATGAGCAGAAGTGAAGTTCACATGACAATCTCCATCCTCTCCTCCCTCCAACAGGAAGTCCACCCTCAAAGGTTTACGGGAATATACGGGCAGTTGCCTCCCGTGCCGCGGAGAGGTTCTGATATTGAATTTCGGCGATGTGGGATAAAGGCGGCACAAGTTTTTCCGGACAGTATCTGTTTGAGAAATGCTGGGAATGTGACACATGACTTGGTCTGATGACCTGCCAGGAACTGTTGTCTTTGTGAGAACTGTGTGCAGTCTGAAATGCAGGGGCCATCCAGCGAATGGGCCCTCGTCATAGTCAGCTGCCACGGAGTTACTCCGATGCAGTCTGTGAATAAAAGGGTTTGAACTCTGGGTTTTGCGCCGTCCCACTCTTACTTCCATTTGCAGCCGTGCGACTGATCTGTCTGGCTGTCGTTTGGTTAAATACAGCCACCGTTCTTTTAAAGGCATTAAAAAAAAGCTTTGGTTATTTTAAATGGTTTATTTTTCATTTTCATACAGTATGAAGTTTCCAATAATTCCCACAGCATATGATGCAGCATGCAGAGAAGAGAAAAAAAATAGACAACCGCCATTCGCCTCCAGACTCCACGCCAGCCTCTCTCCACAGGCACTGATCTAGCCCTTTGGAGGACAGGTCCGTCAATGCAATAACTACTGATAGGAGAGCGGAACGTCCCTGCTACCTTTATAACAAATACTTATGTACAAATCCACATGGCTTTCCCCAGAAGTACAGCATATGGCAGTCGACACTGGAACAGATATGAAACTGGAATCTGAGCAATGCGGTAATCGAGAATATTCAAAAGTAACATGTAGTGGCAGTGGTTATAATTTAAACATATACCAAAGTTTGGCAACCTTATATATTAATATAATTATATCACCATTCACCATGTAAACAAGAAGATATTTTCGTCTTATAATTAAAGGACTGACATGCAAAATAAAAATAAAAAAAAAAGACTCATGCATGCAAATGAAGCCTCTGGGACAGCCGGTACGGGACAGCCACTGCTCTAGAATGTTCCAGAAACCTTCCTGCGTGAACAACCACTTCAGTAAGAGAGAACTACACAAGGAGAGTGTTTTTTCTGTAAAACTTAAGCATCGTGTTAATCCTTAATTTTATTTTTAAAGAAAGAAGGCCAGGGGAAGAAAACTGACAAAGTGGGGGATATTGGCCACCTTGCACATCACTCAGACCCTCTCGGTGTCAAGATACATCACTACGTCAAGACTGATGAGTTAAAACAAAGGGTCCTGCCTATAGTTCCTAGGATGTATACGTCTCTAGGTTTCTCTTTACTGTAACAGTTTAAAAAAATCCCTCATTTCCCTAATATACATATACTGTTAACAAAATAAACCTTTAACGCTGCTTGCAGTAAAGCTGATAAATGTAACACTATAAAGTAAGATGTGATTCTCGCCTATATTCACATTAAGTTACAGAGCTCTTTGCATATTATAGTATACAATTTATCAGTGAAGCAAAAAAAATCATTTAACTTGTTTTGAAGGTAATAAAATACAAAATACGTTTAATGTTTAATGTTCCAACTGACTTTAATAGAAATATTCCATCATGAGAAAAACGATTTTTACGTAGGGGATAGCTGGATGGTTGCAAAAATGTTCAAAGTTATCAGGCAACATAAAGCCCTACCTTCAAAGTAAACCTGAAGTTGTGCACAAAAAAAAAGATTCTATTTCTACTGTATTTCAAGAGCAAGACCAGGAATAGATAAAACTCCCTGCAAATACAAATGTATGAATAAAATACACATTCCCCCTTTATTACAAAAAAATCAACAATATATATTTTGGTGTTGTATGCGACTGGAAGCTAAAATGCTATAATCAAACTACGTAGTTCATATTACAAAGTGAAATAGAAAAAGAGAGAAAGACCTTCCATATTCCTGGAAAGGAAATCACGCAGTAGTCACAAAGCGCTTTTGTGTTTATCTAGAGTGCTTCTCCCAAACTTAAAACGATGGTACTCATGTGTTCAACTGGTTTCATTTATATTCTGATTGGCACTTCATACTCTACTCTGATGATGTCACAAAATCAAGTATATTGAGTTACACCCAACTAACTACATAATTTCCCTACATACTTCCTTAAAAAAAAGACAAAAACAAAATAAATATAAAAAAAGAAAATAAAAAAAAACTGCACGCCAACCCTCTTCCTTTCATCCACCAAACTGAGATGCTCGTTCAACAAGAAAAGCTGTCCTTCAAGGTTATTATTTTTTTTTTTTTTTAAAGTGCTACACCAAGTTATTGAGAGAATCGATGTTCAATAACGATTTAGAGTTGGCTTCGCGAGGCTCGTGTCGGAAACGGTGGCTTCACAGAGAAAATACTTCCATTTAAATACACAGAGAGCATTGCTGGACATCTTGAGCATATCTTCAGAGATGGAGAAGAAAGCAAAAGTTGTTGTGGGGAGCTTGGCAACTCCGTCACACATCCACCACCATCTTTTTGTGTATGTCTAGGCCACCTACAACCTGGAGGGTGACAGGACAGTGACATCATCAAGCATATTCAAGAACATTTCATTTTTAAAAGTATGAATTAAAAAAACCAAATGGAATTTTTGACTCCACAACCCTGACCAGGATAAGTGGTTCAGAAGATGGATGTACTTCATGAAGATGTTAAAGAAGCACAAACAAAGATTAAGTTAGCGTGTGATGGTGACCCACGGGAAAAGGTTAACTTGTGATTTGCTGACTGCACTTACTGCACAAAATTCTTCAAAGGATATTCTACCATCGCCGTCCTTGTCCGCGTTAATAATGGTTTTGTCAACTATTTGCTGTAGCTGGGTGTCCTTCAGGTTGTTTCCCACCATCATCTTCAGCACCTGGAAGAGCTCCCCGTTGGAGATGTACCCATCCTTGTCCATGTCGTAAATGCGGAAGGCAACTTGGGTAATAAGCAAGACAACCAATAAAGATCATGACAAACTGCAAAGAAGCAAAACAGAAGTCCCTGAAGACATCTTAATGAGGTTGATGGATTTATATATATACTTACACCGTAATTTCTGTTCCTTGTCCCCTTTGACACTGAACTGTGAGACACCCTCTATGAATTCTGAACAAAAGGCACAAAAAAACACCCTTTTTAAAAACAAAGCTACCATTTGTGAAATAGGCTGGAAAAACATCTCCTTCCATTAAACAGAAGGATCTACGACTAATTTTAAATGCACAGCACAAACTTCAAAGGAAGTTATTGGTGCAATCAGGGAATGAGATTTTCAGTTTCTTTGGTTGACCTCGCAAACTAAAACTGCAGATGCATGCAGAAGTTAAAAAGCAAACCTCACAAGATAAACATAACAGTACTATCCCATTTCATATCGATAATTAATCTTACACTAACAAACAAACATTTTCTTAGATCAAGGTGACTTTGGGTTATTTACAAAGCATTTATTTTTTCCTTACCTTTGAAATCGACTTCGCCGTTTCCATCAGTGTCAAATATGTCAATGACTCGTTGTACTAACGGGTTCTGCTGCAATTCGGGCAGCGACATAAACTCTTCAACGCTCAAGGATCCCGAGTTATCGAGGTCGAGTTTCTTAAATCTCTTTCCTAGCCTCTTAATCTCATCGGCATCAACTGCAACAAAGGACAGACAAAAACAGAAATGGTCAACTCTATAAGGAATGGGTCCACAAGCAGCACCACACCATATCGTCACACTACGCAACCCTAACTAGAGCTTCCTAGGCATCCTTGGGTATCTGAACCTAAAAAGTTCAATATTAAAGAGGGTAGAGCTGTCCCATTGCTGCTTAGCGAAGCTAGATGGAGGCTACCTCAGTCTACGTGTAGCCACAACAATACAAACTAGCATTTCAACAGCCCGACAATAATAGCGGGCATTTTATCATGCTAAGTTTATTCACTGAGTCACCTAGCACTTCCACTGTGTGCAACACTAATCACATTTATCCTGATGCTGGCAGAGTAACACAACACAGAGACCTGGAAGATCTCTTCAGAAAGATATGACAACTAATGGACCAGCTAGCGCACAAGTTGAGTCAGACAGAAATGAGGCGGTTTTCTCCCGGTTCTGGGTGCCTTTCATGGTGTGTCGAACGCAATTATACCTTACAAAAAATTATAAAATGATTAAGCATGTGGTAGAAGTGCAAAGCTGTTAATCCATTTTTTCTAGCTGTCAAGTTTATATACTGATAACAGCAACAGTTGCAGGCAATAATAATGTAAACAATAAGCAAATTAAGGATTTTTTTTTATTAACAGGTTCTATCTTTAAATTTTTCTTATTCTCATTATGAGACAATGAAGGAACAGCTTGATAAAGGACACCTGTCATATCATAGATCCACCACTAGATGGACCACTACCAAACTGAGTACAACAGAAAAAGGCTGGGGGAAGGGGTGCTTGTTGCTCAAATAAAGTTACCAATTTCAAGTATGTATCAATAAATATCCTTATTAGCATGAGTAGAGCAGGACAGTGATTAAGGACAATTCCGCAGCAGGAGTAACATCAAGCCTTACCAGTTATCATGAGCTTCCTGATGGACATTAAGAACCCAAGCCTGTCCCAACAAGGGGAATTTCCATGACCTAAATACTTTTTTCCAGTTTTCAACGTGTGATAGTGTAACAGTGTGATGTTATCATTGGTAAAGTCATGACCATTTACAAATATCAGGAAAATTAAATGTTATCCACAGATTAACAAAACGGCAGCCAATAATACGTGTAAAAGTCTTCAAATACACGTGCTTCCTAAGACACGAAAAGGCCTGGTGGTTGGTGGCGGCACTGAGAGCTCGCCTGCCCGCGCTTCACAGTGGGGGAGACACGGCACACTTCAGATTTACCCGATCCTGTTACCTGGCAACGGCCACTTATAGGCTGCTGCATAAATCTCACTATACACAAGGGCTACGTTGTATGCAGGTTAACAATAAACCAGCCTGCATAGCCTCGGCCCCCACCCCACCCCCGACAGCCCGTGCCTCTACCTCAGCCATTCTCAGGCTGGCAGATCCCACGTAGGAGCGGATAACGATGCGATTTCACCAGTGGGTCGCTACCTTTCACAGTGAGCTGGTGTAAATCCCTCGTTCTTATACACTCCTCTTCCAGCCCTCTCTAAGCCCACAGAATTAGCGCAGTGACACGCTCTCCTCAGCCTGCAGACAACCTAATTAGCTACTTTTCAATCCGAATCGTTTCTCCTGTAGTTTAGCTTCACGGATTATAATCCAGTGACAAATCCGTTACCGCATCGCGGTATAAAAACGATAAATTCCGATACCGCCAGATTTGCACAGTGTTTGGAATAATGTCCTTTAAAACCCCAATAGTCACGCTACAGAGAGAGTGACAGGTTGTACTATGCAACTCCCACAGTTTTGAAATCAGTCTGTACCTGGGGGGCGGAGGCACAGACACCATGAGAAAACTCTGTCCCTGTCTCCGTCTCTGTCTGATCTGCATTTTCTGAATTTATGGTTCCTTCAGCGAAAGCAGCAAACTGAGCTTCCACCCTGTGACACCTCCACCATCAGTGGGGCTCTCAGTGTGGGACACAATGTCAGCCAGACAGAGGTGAATTTGAGCATCTGTGTTTTTCTTAGCAATCAGTGGTTTCCACCTTGCTACCTTGTAATTTGTCCTCATGAAGACTGACCCCAGCAGTAGTGAGAGAGCCCTACAGATCCTCCTTAATTTCCTCACACCCTGCACGAGTTTGCATGCTGCCCTATGAGAAATTTTAACATGCCACTTGTGGGCTGACTCACTACTGCTCCAAGCTTTATCTCAACAGAGAATCAGACAGGTGCAAATGTGTTTCTCAAAGCACTATATTTATAGAAGATGGTGCAATCCCCCTCACCCCCCCCCATAACCCTGCAACCCCTCCCTCCCCCAGGGAAACCCCTAGCAACAAGGAAACCCAGCTAACTAACACTGATTATTCTGGAAGGCGGTGGGAAGCCAAACACTGATTTGGACACTACAGTGTTGCTGAATGAGATGCCCTATGCAGGTTCGGATAAACACTTTTGAAAAGGTGTATTCACACCCTTAGGTATGGTATTTAAGCAGCTACTGAGGACTGAGATCGCTCTGCAAATGAATGCGTCAAACTAGGGGAACTGTCAGCAGATAGCTTGCAGAAAAAAAGCCGTATGATAAGCATTAGGATTCAGCGAGCACAAGGGCGCAGGTCCACAGCTCAAGCCTCGAGCCCAGCTGCCATCCTCTCATTTACCACCTTGGAAGCAGGACTTCACCCACACAAGGCCGGGGCGTGCGGCTCCCTCTGAGAACCCGATGAGGCTGCTCAGCTCGGCACGGCGCCACGGAGGAGCCCGACAGGCTGCCTGACAGCGCAGACGTTACACCAAGCAATCCCTTACCGGTCAGGCTGGCCCACTCAGGGCCGTGTGCATTTTATAGTCATTCCAAACTGAAATACAACTGAGAAAGCAAGGTCGGACAGTCCCTGCGTTAAAGACGTGAGCCAACCACGGGATTTGAACCAGCGACCTTCCGATCACAGACACAGCCCCACATGCAACGCAGCTTTCATCCCTGTGCAGATCTCAATCTGCACAGCTGCAGTACCCTAGGAACAGATTCTTTTTTATGGACAACTGCCTGCGGGGCTCTGCAGTTTTCCAGCTTTTCCAGTTTGTCCATCCGCGGGTATAACAGTTCTGGCCCCCAGCATGCACTGCTGGGCAGGATGAGGCAGCGAGCGCCGTGGGGCGTGGCCAGCTGCACGTTAACGCCGGGTTTGATGAGTAGAGGGACCGCGAGCTTGACGTACGAACATCCATGTTTACTTCAGGTAGATCAGATACGGAATGACCTCCTCGTCAGTGCCAGAGAGGATGCTAAAGACATGCGGATTAATCCTCAGCTGCAGCCCAATGCTCCCCGCTCTGCCAGGACATTAATGTTTGTTTATTCCTGTAGTAACTACAGTTTCTCCATATAGCCATTTACATAAAGAATATGTTGCTTGGCTCTTCAAAAACTGTACCAATGCTGGACATCAGTACTTTTTCCCATGATCTATGTGCAGTTACCACAATCCTGGCATTAATCTCAATAACATTTCCAAAATGTAATGAAGCAGACTCTGATAATGGTCACCCAACGATGGGTTTTGTTCAGTTCTGGCCGCATAGCTGATTTCAGGCTGTCCACCTTCCTGATGGAGTGAACAGCTGCCCGCTGCAGGGGTGGGAGGGGGAGCTGCCAGAGCCTAGAATATTCCAGGGAAGCCCAGAGGCTGCATACCACTGCAGGTGTATCAGACAGACTCTGAAGAGCTACTGGGCTAAAGCGGACAGCGATTCCAGCTTCCCCTATGCACACAGCCCTACGTATTCATGTGGGAGCAGCGGGAAGCACAGCAGATATGATAAACAAACAAACAAACAAACTAACATAAAATAAACAAACTAAATGTGTGACCTAAAATGCACAGGCTGATCGTTGTTCCTTTGTTTCAGCACTTGAATTCCTTTAGAATATTACAGAACTGTATTCAGAGCTATCACAGAAAAACAGTGATGAATTTTAAACAAGGAAACAAGACCGTTACATAAACTGAATCTACAAGTATTTTGGGTGTAAGTATACCTAACAAAGAGGGGAAAAAATGCTCCGGGGGATTATTTCTGGGGAGGGACGTTGGCTGAGGGCCCCAGGGTAACTCCCCCCCCCCAAGTACACTACCCCTTCTACTGTGATAATGCAGTTCAGCAGTGACGGTATACCCGTTAATAAGCAAATAAGTGGTTAATCTGTCAAAAAATTTAAATGAATTTGCCTTAACCGAAAAGTTAAAGTGAAGCAACTGGAACTGCATATGGGCGATATAGCCTGAGATGAATAGGCCCGGTACGAGGGGGAACGGCAGGATGCATCAGACGGACAAGCTCCTTCAGCACGACACGGTAACTGGCGCCCCCGTAAATTGGGAAGCAATGGGCCCGTGTGCACTGCCAGGATGACTCAAGGCCTCACAGCATGGCGAGGTGCAGATGGCCAACCGCGCGGCCGACACGAGCGGTGCTCTGCGAAGAGCGAATTTTGCTGAACCATCATTGGCAGGCAGGGATTCCCCACAGCGGGCCGGTTATATCCCAGGCCGCATAATCAGCGGCTCACTCTCTTCACCCAGGAGGGTGGGGGCCTACAGGCCATATCACAGCTAAATATAGATGGGGCTCTCCCTCCAGCCCCAAACCTGACCTTTATGCGGCAGAAGCATTTCACACTCTGAGGAGCTGTGTCTGTATGCAAGCCTGAGGGAGGATCATGGGGCTCTACAGAATGCAGTCTGACTGCAACAACCAGGCACAAATAGCGCTCTGTCATTTCTGTGGACTGACCACAGCAAAACAACGTAGCTACATTGTCTTTTTTCCCATCAAAACTGAGTTATGACCAAAATCGGGCCGCTTCGGCTACGCTTTATCACGTGACAAAATATCTTAGTTCAGCAATGCTCAGTTTTTAAGAACACAGGATGTGAGAATTATGGTAACTACATACATACGGTTGGACAACCAAAAAAAACCTTGAACCCGACTAATATTACATTTATAGTTGTTTCTTATTCAGATGCAAAGAATACGATGGAAAAAAATACCAACTGATTTTGAACTAAGAAATATGAGGTGAAATTGTGTGTCACGTCATCAGAAGGGATAGGCAGATACTTACAGTGTGAGCACATTTCCAGGGGGTAACTCGCTTCATTGCCCTACAAAAAGACAAAAGGTGAATCCCATTAAGATTTCTTACATCGCTGACAAGTACTAAGGTTTAACGAAGCACATTCATAATTTTAAAGTTACAATATATTACAGTATTATAAATCATTCTACTACACAATTCAGCTTAGTGATATTACAGGAAAGGCCTTCCCGACAACGTATTATGAGAGATCAATCCATTCTCCTGCATACACCTGTCACTTCAGAGTTTTGCATAATGTTTACCCTGCATTAGTACCACAGATGAGATCATTCTGATACCTCAGAAAGCATTAATTCAGCTAATGGCAGAGGGCTGTCAGAATTTGATTTATTATCATGCACCTATTGCAGGTTGGAAGCCCTTCAAACAGTGAAATACGAGGTTTTTTGTGCAAAGGACATTATTTTTATTAATAAAGTCCATCTATCTGTTCATTTTTTTCACAACTGCTTATTGAATTGTGGCTGCAGCAAGCCAGGGCCTACACCAGAGAGACCAGGCAGGGTAAAGGTGAGATTGTCCACGGAATACAATAAATTACAAAAAAAAAAAAAAAAAAAAAAATGCAGAAACATTACAATCTAACTCAATCTCATCCCTGAAGCGCATATACCGTATCTGGTGACCCTGTAAATAGGTTAGCTGGCAGGCTATGTGCGTCAACTGCAAGGACTGAACGTTCACAATGCAATTATCAGCTAGAAGCCATTCACAGCTATTGTCCTGATGTCCTTAAAAGCGTTACTAAGATACTAAATAGGCAGACGGCAATGCTGTTACCATGTTTAAGCATCTAATAAGTTAGATATCAGGTTTAAAACACTCTAGCAAACATACATTGACCAAACTGTCATTATAAGACACTGCGTTACAATGAGACTAACAAGCCTGATGGAATCAACAAATGGGTTAAAGCACCTGTACGGCCGCCCTCCTCTGTGGTGATGAGGAGCACACCCCGACTGGAGTTTGGATCTGCCATCCAAGGGTGACACACAATGACTTCAGGAAGCCAAGAGAGCTGCCCATGAGAGATCAAACGTCTGTCCTGGGCACCCCTTCGTGTCCCGAACGTCTGTCCTGGGCACCCCTTCGTGTCCCGAACGTCTGTCCTGGGCACCCCTTCGTGTCCCGACCAGAGATTGGCCGACCCATTGCTAGGTCGTAGCTCTCAGCGAGGCGAGTGGTTGTGTTACTGGAACACCTACTTAGGCTTGAGGTCCTCCGCTACACTTTCCTCTTTCTAATTGGCCTCAAATTGGGTCTCATGGTACCAACTGTGCCGTCGTCATGGGGAACAGCTATGGTGAGAATCAAATTATCTACCGGGCTAAAAGTAGCGTCACCACTAGGCCAAGGCTGCTTAGCAAAGTTGCCAGGAGCACGGGACGGTACCGTGATGTACAAGTACACTGCAGCAGAAAAACAGTTATTTCATTTAATATATAATGAAATTCACTTGCTGCCACTAGTTCTGGGTCAGGCAGATGCCTTGCTCCAATCCTTCAAGCACATGCGACACATATGATTTTCCATGGGGGAAAAAAAAAACATGCATCAAAAACATATTTACAAAATTAGAAATCCGCTTTATTTGCTAATACGACGCACCAGTGAAGTGATGGAAGGGAGTGTCCTGTGTACGATTCTGGATATAAGATCTCAGCAGAAAAACATTTATTCTTACATGAATAAGCCATTCTACATAAGCTAAGTAAATAAAGATACGCATTGAAGCCGAAGGTCTTAGCAGTATATTATTCAAAATCCAGTGAAACCATATCTACGTAACAGAAGAACAACACATAGAATACAGAGTGCTTCCAGTAGCAGGGCAACACCTAAAGAATAAAATTAACAGATTCCACTGGCATCAAGCAAGCAACAGGTACTTTAAAGGTCGCCACTTCAGATGTCAGTTGGTAACAATTAGCTAGCTTAGAAACGCTAAATTACATTTACCATCCATTTGTCTGCACCAGCACTTCTAGTGGGTCAAAAGCTGATTAAATAATGTCTTAACGACGCCTCTCTGATATACATCAAGTCCACTAAAGCTTCAGAACAATAATTTAATGCACTGCAAAGTGGGATGAAAACGTCAGCTATTCCTGCGCCAAGTCCGCGCGCAGCTTAACCCGTGACATAGATCTCGGTGCTGAATGCAACGTCGAGGCTCTGCAGGAAAACACACAGGCAGGCCTGCAGCGGTCCGCTTTCCCTGTTCTGTCCGTTTAGGATTCCGACTTGCGGAACAGCCGTTTGCTGAAGAAACTGCCTACTAGGACTTTGTTTGTACAACGACAACATGCCCTTAGCTAGATAGTTTTGTGAGTAGTAAGTGTCTGCGACCTATTCAGTATTTCTGTATGTATCAGCGGAAGGGAACATACTGAAACCGCATGAAGAGATGAAGAAAGATGAATGAAAGGCGAAAGATGAATAAAAATATATGATTAAAAAAGTGGCAAAAAACACTCCTGATGAAGTACAGCTCTGTGGATTTTTGCACTTCATTATTCAGCATGCATTATGGATGCGTCGGCTACAGATGTTACATTTGCATGCACAAACGCTTAGATTTTATTGCTTAGCGGGAAAAGGTCATCAAGGCTAGAGGATGACTAAGTATTCTCCCAGTTAAATAAAATGGCCAGATGTATTACTGATAAAAGGCTCCATATTGTGTACAGGGGCACAAAATCGAATATGCAGCACAATCTTTTGGGATAAGGTGGTCTGTATTACTAAGGGTCAAACCAAACCGCACCTCAATTAATCCATTCATATGGAACCCGCTAAATACTGTATCTTTCAGGAACAGACAGCAAAGAGCGCCACAATACACAACCACAATAGACATAAAGACACTTTAATTTGCACTCAGTCATACATCATGAATAGCAGTTTCCCTGAAAAGGACATAACTACTACTTCACAGAAGAACACCATACTCCCATAAAAATGTCAGCTGTGAGTTACAGAGCACTCTGTGTCTCTGTGTACACTTTCCTCACTCACGAGGCACAGTAACAAATATCACAAACGCATTAGAGAAACTGAGTGTGACCTTCTTAAGGCAAAAATTGTTCTGAAAAACAGAGGCGCTTTAATACCATTGCTACAGATTTAGGAATAGCTGAAATGATCATGGATTTAACAAATCCAGATTTTAAAAAACACTAAACTGATTGAACGGATATTAGATCTTCTTGGATGTTTAAGTTTGGTTATCAGGAATAAATGCTTTAACAGGCAGGAATGCTTGTCTCAGAATTCAATTGCCCCTTTAAAAAAAAAAGTCTTAAAATGCTAAGGTGAAACCATGAAAAACTAACCTCTCCTAGAGGTAACACACAGACAGTGATACGGGCATCACATGAGCAATTTTATATGCCTGCACAGCCGACTCAGCATGGCGTTAACGGTCAGCGAATCAGAAATCCCAGCATGCCCAGCACAGGCTCACGATGAGGGCAGATGACTAGCGATTGTCCAGCAGGCATTACAACAGTACGCGAGAAACGGGACGCTGCCGTGAAATGTCAGCCATGGGCTTGCCGGCCTGAAACTCAAGCCCAGGGATGTGTGACAGAGGAGAGCTACTTCAGATCGGCTAAATGCCAGATGCACCACGCCCACAGCAAGGTGACTGCATGTGACAATGGACACCCTTGCCAGAGTGTCACTATGGAGGAACAGTTGCAAGAGGAGAAGAGAGGGCTGTAGTGTTTAGTCTATAGCAACTACACCTCAATAAGGTCCAAAAGCAGGTCTTGGTCTGCTAAACTCATCGGTGAAGCACACCAGTCAAACTCCATCTCCATCGACTTCTGCTGATTTATTTCTCACGCAGTAATCAAAATGAGTTCATGGGATTAAGGTTTCACATACTATACTGTATGCAATAGTACAGTACTGCAGCCAAACGGTGCAGGCTGCTTTCGTTTCTGATGTTCTGAAACCTCTTAAGGACAAACCGATTAAAGAATACACAGAAACAAAAGTCACTTATAATATATACTTTAGTTTAGAAACAAGTGCTGTGCCATCTTCCAGAAGTCTCAGAAGCTTCTTAAAAGATTGTAAACATTTGGGAAGTAGCAAATGCTGTGTAAATAAGCCTGGAGGCTTGTTTGTTTTTTTGACAGATGTTTTGTTAAACTTACTATGCTTGTCAGCAAACGAATAAATACATCACTAAACAAAAACAACAGCAAAAAGACATTGTTTCACCTGGCTGATTCCTAAGTTGGAATCGTATATGAAGCATAATACCTTAACAGCAAAGGATCACAGTATAAATAGCTGCAGACGGTGTAACTCTTCCCCTCTCTCAAGCCATCAAAGTATAAGCAGGTCTGCATGGCTCACTCTGGAACTTCATTATATTTTGGAACTATAAATATTTGGAAACACTTTACATTAACTGCACTTTCATAATGCGTTTATAATGCATTCGTAGAACATTCATTGCACCTTCATGATGCATACATAGAACATTCATAAGCGGCACGTAGCTATATCCTATATCCAGAATTTTTAATTTTGACCATGTTAAGTGATTCCCAGTGCTCTAGTTTGACAGTTCCAGAGAAAAATGCAAATATCAGAAAATCCTGAAAAGCAAACTGTACAAGAGTTTCAGTCATGAAACATGGTGCACTTCTAGCTAACCACTCCAGGAATGTAGCTAGTCTGCCAAAAAAAAAAGATTATCAAGCAGCCTTTAACTTCTTTACTTGTGTAAGCTAGCTAATCCATGAATCTATCAGAACAACACGATTCTGCTGATCATTCTAACATTTTGATTAATCAAGCTTCACATCACCTTATCAAACTAAAAGTTACAACCACGTGCAGATAATAATTTTCCCCATTTATACTGAAGAGCAAACTCAGACTCATGAAGACACCTGACCTCATGCCAGCAGCTGTAAACAGTGTAAAGCAGTGCCTGGGATGACACTTGCAGTTGTGCTTCTCACCACGACAGTGGGTTGTTAATTTTTCAGCATGGTAACTGGCAGCGAGGTTTTCAAATATTTCACCTGCCTGAGTCACCAGAACCATCTGCACAGGTCTGGTGCAGGGGATACTGTTTACTCTTTAGACTGCTCCAAATTTTCCCTCCCACCATAATCTGTGAATGTGCCTGACATCTCACCAACCCTTGTCAGCAAAAGCAGAAAGCTTGCAGGTGTATGACTTGAAACTTCAATGTCACATTTACAAAAAAAAGGGAATATTTTAAATTTTAAATCTGCTACTTGTTCGCTAAAGCTTGAAAAGTCCTCCCGGCGCCTCAAAGACATTTTCTCTTCACCAGGACAGGTCAGATTTACAGTTAAAATAAGCAATTACATAGCAGAAATGTAGTCACCCACACCCTGAAGCCACCATAACCACCTGAGGTGCCCCAGATAACTCTTAGAGTCGGCGGCTTCTACTTGGAAATGACATTGCCTGCAATGCAATAGTCTTCCATTGCCATGCCGACAACAAAGCACATTCATCTCATCATCTCTGCTCAGAAACGGGGAGACCACCCCCCCCCCCCCAGATAAAAAAAAACAGGCCAGAACTCCCAGCTGTGGGTTGTGTTACCAGGACAATACAACTGACAATGTCGATTTGGGCCCCCTGCAGAAAACCCCGTTCGAAACCTCAAAAAAAACATGTTTAGGTTAAAGCCATTCCTTACTAAACCCACTGTAAGGAACATTCCAGTGTTTTTTCCCCAGCACCTATTACTAAGCTTAGACAAAACTACAACACTTTTTAAAATTACATTTTGCCCTGGGCCACTCCACTGAATAATAATAATAAAAAACTCTCTGATGTCTCTGCTTCCCTTAAGCGCTGAATATGGTAAAGTCATCCACAACTGTATTTACAGCAACAGCCTAAACAGCAGACTCATGGTTCAACGTTCTGGACGGTGTACATTGTTTGATTGGACTCCACTAATGTTTACTAAATCTTTTTAAGTGTACGCATGCAAATTTAGCCCCCTAGCTCAACAGCAATGTAATGCTGTTGAGCTGTTGCCCCCCTACAACTCCAGATGCAGAACCTCCTATAAATGGAATATCCCAAATGTTTTATCAAACCCTACCTTTCATCTGCTATACATTTTGGCAGCAAGTTATCCGGCAGTTTTACCTTTTATGCAAATCTACTCCCCAATCCGTCTTATGTTTTGTGATTTCATTTCCGATTCTATCTATCAAACCATCACACTGCAGTAATTTGCTGTTTTTATAATACCGAGTCGAAGGTTTACGAAATTCTCGCTGGATTGTTTACTGAAGGATATTCTCTCCCACTCTCTATTCAAAATGATATTACTTACAATGTGTTAGTTAACACAGTCTATCACAAAAGCTGTAAAGGACCTAAGGGAAGCGAATTATGCAGCAAAAAGAAAGTCGACAAGCTATTGTTCTTAAATTAACTCTGCACAAAATAAGCACTTCGTCAGCACAGCAAAATGGTAAAACAAAAAAGGGAAAATGTTCAGCGGTTCCCTTAGGGTACTCCGGTCAGGCAAACTGACATCTCTAAGTTTCCCATAGGGCAGGGCTGCCCAACTCCAGTCCTGGAGGGCCGGAGCCCTGTGTAGCTTAGTTCTTTCCCTGTTCTACCATAAATGATTCAGCTAAAGAGCTGTGTGGTGATTAGCAAACGGAGTTGAATCAGGCGTGTTAAATGAGGGGAAACCAAAAAATGTCCAGGGCTCCAGCCCTCCAGGACTGGAGTTGGGCAGCCCTGCCATAAGGTGTGATACTATGTGCAGAGGCGGACATTTCAGGACCAGAAATTAAAAATCCAGTTCAAGATTTTGTTTCAACCAACCAGTTGAGTTCTCTGTGACTGTGACTCTTCATACTCAACTAGTTGGTTGAAACAAAATCCTGGTTTGGACTTTTACTTTTTGGACCTGAAATGTCCACCTCTGACTATATGCATCATGCTGGACTGCCATCCCCCTTGAGGCATCCCCTGCCTAATCACGTTTATATTAAGGGAACATTCTGTCACTGAAATGAAATCTTTCCCCATGAAGATGAATATTTTACTGGAGAAATTTAGAATAGCTTTCTACCAGGTAATACAGCATTAACATACCATTTAAAATGTTCCTTAATAATGGAGAACAACGTAATTGCATGCTCAAAAGCTCACTCAAAGATTCAATGCTAAAATACTAATTGTGAGACTCACGTTGGGACAGTAACGGAGCCTTCAGTTACAGTGACCATATACTTCAAATGACATCCAGACTAAACGAAATCGAATGATTCAGCGAGGACAGTCTGTCGCACACCCCAAACTATGCTGCCACACTGCAACCCTAGAGGGCCCAGAATATTTTTGATGTAGCAGACCCACATACAGAGGGCAAAATAATCGAATTGTGGGAAGTGTGTGAGTCATTGTAATAAAGGAAATGACAGCTTTTTTAAAATGGTAGTTACGCTCTTTAACAACAGCCACTATTGGTTTAATAGTAGTGGCGGCACAGATAGGGAAGCCAACAAATTACACGACACTCACAGTTGCTCACTAATGAAACAAACGCAGTCCATGGCAAACCACACATGGTTACGACATTTACTATTAACAGAAATACATAGATACACACAAAAATTTAAACTATTTAACCGGCGGTACAGTGCAAACCTGCCAGTAACTGAATAACTGAACAATAGTCCTGTTGACCAACACTGCAGCATCACATTTATGTCAGCCAACCGTCGACAATGGGTGGGATCAGATCAAACAAAAAAAGTTTGCCTCGGATACCCTGTACAGGGCATGCGCCGAAACGGGTAGCATCATGGTAATTACGGCTCATATGAAGTCGTTTTACTAAAACGACGTTGATTCCGTCAGGAGTATAGAGTCACCTTTAAAAGCCACTGCCGTAAAGCTTATAGGAACTTTGTGTCCTTGATCTTTGCAGCCAAGCTACTAATACTATCTGCAGCCACATACAGCTTCTATTTAATAAATAGGTTAAGCCCCAATCCAGCACTATTATAAAACTGAGAAAATGACTTTTTAAATACAAGCACTTAAAAACATTGCTAGGTGCAAATGTAAGAACATTACCATTACTGATCTCTAACTTAATACGTTACTCAAATTTAATAATGTAAAACAGAAACAGCTAGGTGACCAATGATCACGACATCAGACATTTTAAGCTTATTTATCATTCAATGATGTTCTCCCCATATAACTAAAAAACTCAAGTCTATAGCCGGTCCAACTCCTTCACAGAGCTTTTCCATAATGACCACCATACTGAATGAAAATCCCAACATTTCATAATGCAAAACTCATCCACACTTCACGCAAACGCAATCATTCAGTTTTCTTTAAAAAAGGAGCCTGCAATCCAGCCTCCACCACTGGCCACCCTCTGCCGAGAGACACGGGTTAAGCAAAGTGCGCAGTCTCATCCCGCGCTGGCCGCACAGCTGTAATGAGAGGAGTCAATGTGATGCACGGCATCGCGCATAAATTAAGCTGGTTCTATCACGACTCCGGGAACCGAGGGAATTATGAAAAAGCGGCAAATGATTATATAAAGTGCTGCCCTGTTCCACTGTCCTGGTTTTACACTAAATAGAAAAATCATTTTAATGAGGGAACATGCAGTAAAAAGAAAAAAAAAGGAAGAAAAAAAAAAGTCAGCTTGATTGGAGATTCTGACCCTCATACCGAGATGCCCCATGAGGAAACTGCAGTTTGAGGGGGAGTTCTGCACAACACTGCATGTCAAGGTATTTGTTTTATAGACTGATCTTCTAGTGCCGTTGCTCTGCTACCAAATTTGGGAACGTTGACTGAACTATAATTATAACCAGCACCTTTAACACTTTTCTGACAGCCCCAAAAAAAAAATCTGGTAATGAAACACTTGGTCTTGGTCTTGAATTGGACTCAATATAGGAGGCCTCATCCCCATCACTGCCCTCTCAGCGGGGCGTCAAGTGTACACAAAACAAAGGCTAATGAGGAAAATGTGCCCCAGCTAACATAATTCAAAGCATCACCACTACCACCCCCCATATTGTTTCAGGAACAAAAAATATGCATGATACAGAATAACCACATTCTTTATTAATCTGAAAATAGAACCTCTTACTGATGTCTCTATAGCGTTTTAGTATATTTGCTAATTAACTTTTGTTATATAATTACCCCAAAGAGAAGCCTACTCTCTTTGTATGTACGCTTGTGCATAACAGTGCAAGATTATGCCCCAAGTTGGGTAGCCTGAAGATCTCCTAGTTTCCTGCTAATTAATTTCATCTCGCCTACGTGTTTTCATCTTATTTTACTGTCTCATGCATGTACTGTTTGATATATGTGCAGTTTGACACAAAAAGATTACTTTTATTTCTAAATTTTACAGATAAAGATTAAGTTGCTCACTTGTTAAAATATATACACGATTCATTTGAACAGAATGAATGAATTCTAAACGAAAAAGGTCTGCTTTGGTAAGGCTGTGCTTTCTGACTACTGATGCCGCTCTCCTCACTTCCTAGGCTGACCATACATTCTGGAATGTTCCTTTGCCATCTAAAACGCCGATAACTAATTCTCCCAATCGAAGTTATTGCGGTTTTTTTTCCTGCATTGAGTCTGGCTCTTAATAAAGGCAGCCCGTCTGTATACACGACAAGACAGCTGCAGAGGCGATATCTGCATGTCTCACACACCAGCCGCATATGCATGTGTGCAATTCAAATACTTTACATGCGTTTTAAAGCTCCTCATATTGCATTAGCAATATTGGTCTGCGCTGGTATTTAATTTCAAGTTTAAGAATGAGTATAATACAGCTGAAGATGAAAAGGAACTGCTAATCAGAGGAAACACGGCTGCTCGCGGATCACATCACTGGACCCTTTATGGATGTTTATTATTTTCAGTGATTTAACAAGCAATACCATCATCGCCGTGAACGCCTGAACTTCGTTAAAGTCGTGAGACACCCACCACCTCTGTGAAAATAAAAACGGATAACCATTTTCTGTATGGAAATAATACGTCTCGTTTTGCAGGCCGGCGCATTTATGGCAATATTTACGAACTGCATGAAGCTTTATAGCGAAATTAACACACGGACGTGCAAAAATCTTGGGCGCAACGTGAGAAGCCGTTGATGGTGGACTGAAAATAATAATGGCCGCAAGCAGCCTGACACGGACGTCAAAAAACACGGTAATCAACTATGAAAAACAGGTCCACCTTAATTAACAAAAAAAACGTAATCCCGGCACCGTTATTATGTCATGATATGTGACAAAACAGGTACATATTAGCCCAAAATATATAGGTATACACGCCTGCAACAGTACCCACGATGTAGAAGGAAATGCTAATTTCATGTTAAACTTCTTACATTTATGCGTTTTTAGATCCAAAACGAACTATTTTGGTCTGATATTATACTCTTTTCACGTAGCCAGTCATGTAATGACCATAATATAACATCTAAAATACTACTTGACCGATTAAAACGTGTTACTTGGCTAGTAAAATTCAGAAAGTTGCGCCGTGAAAACGGCACATCTGTCATGTATATTAATTATAACGAATCGATAACGAGTCGGTACCGCCGCACTAACCCACCACGCGGGCATCGTTAGTGTAACCAGCTCGCGACCGACGCCGCGAGGGTTCAGCATAAACCAGCTCGCGCGCGATCCCCCACAGCCCGGGGCTCGCGCCATGAGTAGCAGCCTAGCTAAAGGGCTGCACGGCGGAGCCCGGACGCCAGTAAAGAATAAGTCACTGTCTGGGCAGCCCGTAGCGGCTGGGCCGCGCTGACACGACGAAAGCGGCTCCGGGCAAGTTAAACGCACACAAGGGGACATGCAGCAACAAACACCGCGACTTGTAACTCACGTCGGAGGGCTCGTCAACTTGGTTACTATGCCTGCAGTGGCGCCTCTTAACGCCCCGGCTGCCTTAAATTTGTTTTATGCAATACTGTGACACATTTAAACGCCATGCACATCCTAGTATGCAATAACAATCGTAAAAGCATTAGTTACTTCTTACCATCGTGCCGGTCTGAAGTCTACTTCTTGCGGGATAATACTAATTAGTATTATACGTGAGTAAGTGTAATCGATGCTTTCTGCAGGCAGCTTGTTGTAGGATTTGCTTTGCGCTCGCCTTCTCTCAACTGATGACGGATTCACTGCAGTGGCTCCAGTAGAACCGCAGGGAGGGGAAGAGAAGCGGAGGTGGCTGTGTTGGTGTGGAGAGGCTGAAGTGAAAGGAGGGGGAGGTGCAGTAGTACAGTACATCCGGGTGTTTTCCTTTCGGGGTCCGTTTGTGCTGCTTCATCCAGTGCATGCATATGTTTATGTGTGATTGTTTGATCATTTTCTTTGTGTATAAGAAAGCTGTAGGAACATTTTTTGATTTGTTTTTTTTTTTCCAGCTGACATCTGACAGGCAGGGTGTCGTATGGCATTGCATATAACAACAAAAGCACACGCTCATAGGTAAACATACTTATTGTATGTATGTGTGCATGCATGTATGTATGTATATACTTCGTGTGTGTGTTTAATGTAGAGGAAAACATAATAATAAGAAGAATAATTGAATATAACTGAGTTATATCATTCACAATCACAATACTTGCAAGTACTGCAGTTGCACTAGCCTCAGTAAACACTTTCTAGGCATCTTTTTTTGGTGTTGTGGGATACGTGTATTGCTGCTCGTGGTATTAAATGGAGGCATGTGATCATAGAAAGAAATTACCCTGCGGACTGAATAATGTGATAATCGCTTCGGTTTATTGAGGCGAAGTAATCCATTACTCAGGCATTGTCTGGATGGGATGCGGCTCCTTACACGATGTAAGTTACTTTCGTGCTTTTGACCAGTACTATGTCCGGTAATATGTAATAATGCATGCAATTACTATCTGAGCATGGATAGTCAGTGACACTGGAAACTAGAATAGTCTAACATACCGTACATCACCACTTAATAGGGTTTCGGCTGTTCTGATCTTCTACAATTTAAAAACATGGTACATTTTTGCATTCATGAAATGTCTGGTGTTGATTGGCACGTCTTTTAATTCGATGAATCACAGCGCTTGGCGGTGGTTCCCCGCTTGTAGTGCTCCCTCTGGTGGTAGCTTCAGTAATTGACAGTAAAGAGATGCCGAAATTCACCGTTGGTTGCACGTTTTTCGAAAGCTGTTACACTTGTAAAAAATACACTAATTTCAGTCACATTGTGGCCATGAGCCCCAGACTCATTACTATCCTAAACGGAATAAGTGATTATTAAATACAAAATTTCTTAAATTGTCTAGAACAAAATATACATTATTTGATGGTTTTGACTTTTAAGACTAAAAAAACATATGGCCACAATGTGACTGAAATTAGTGTATTTTTTACAAGTGTAACAGCTTTCGAAAAACGTGCAACCAACGGTGAATTTCGGCATCTCTTTACTGTCAATTACTGAATTCATTCATGAGCAAAGGTGAAAGCTTGGTAATTATCCTGGTTTCATATACTTCCCTTTTTATATTACTGGTTCACACTGAATAAAACTAGGACAGTAATTCCAGCAGCAGTGAGTTGCAGAGCCTCATTTCATACATGAGCAGCAGGCACTTAATATAATAAAATCACAATCAGATTTTATAGATAGAATCAAATAGAATTTCATGTTTTCAACAAAAGCAGCAGCTGTATCTTCAGTCATATCTGTTAAAAAAGTAAACATAGGGCAGGAGGCAGGAGAATACTGTGGATGGTATGCAGGAAATGCGCACGTACGCTGTCATGAATTACACAGCACAGACCAGGAAACAGGCAAAAGACGTAAACGCTGGGGCAAAAAGGGGTTTAATAGGGAGACGAAGGGGCATCAGGAACAAACAGCACATAACACTACAGTGATAGAACTAGGGAAACAAACTCTGACGTGGACTTAAATACTCAGAACTAATGAATACAATTCAAAACAGCAGGAAAACACGGGGAATCCACATGAGGTTAACGGAGGGGGGGCGGGGGGGGGCGTGGCACAGGAGGATCGGCACGATCGGGGTGTGACACATGCACACACATGTTTGTGTTCATATCTTTGTAGGGACTGTCCATCCGTTTCTATGGGGAAAACTCTAATCACATGACTCCCTTAACCCCTATCTAGCCCCTAACCTTAACCATAGGTAATCAAACAAAAGGCACGGCTTTTGGCATTTTTTTACCGTTTTGATTGCATTCACAGATGTTTGTGGGGACCCAAAACATGGTCCCCACAATGTCAAAAAACAGGTTATCATTACATTGTGGGGAGCATTTGGTCCCCACAAAGTAATATAAACCTAATCCACACACACACGTCCAGACTTTAGGCATCTGTACTAAATTGTACCGTACTGTACCATATCTTTCTTTCTTTCTTTCACCTTCAGCATACTGTCATTATGATAAATATTCCATTGTCAGTCCCCAACTTCTTGAGGCCTCTATCCATTGTTTTAAAATGCAGGTTTCCATATTGTTGTTATTGTAATTGCCCTGATGATTGCGTTTGCCAAATAATGTCATGCTCCACTAATTGCGTGCAGAAAGCAGCCTCCTAAAGAAGGGTGCTGTCACTAGTGAACTATAACCAGGTGCAATGCATACAAAATGACTGTTTTAAGGATGCACTAGGAACCGATCAGAAACCACAGACTAACCTTGTAAAACGGGTGTGTAACTATGAATGCAATCAGACAGTATTTACACATAATTGTCGGTCCCCAGGGTGGCACGGTGTCCATGTCTCTCCAGGGTCGGGGATGTCGATCCAACTTCTGTGTGTGAGTCTGCGTGTTCTTCCTGTTTCCTCTTCCATGTACTTTGGCTAACTGCTTTGAACTGACTATTGTAGGTATGTGTATGTGCCCTGCAATACACTGACACCCTGTCCAACAATAGGCTATAACGACTTACAAACATTTCAAGTTACGAAGGGCTGTTCAGAATGTATCTCGTTCGTAAGTAGAGGAGCGTCTGTAAATGTAAATATGACCGTAGCAGAGAGGAGGAACTTAACTGCCATATTTAATGCATTCAATTTCATGGTCAAATGATCATTACTATTAATATTAATATTAGTGCTGTCAAACGATTAAAATTTTTAATCAGATTAATCACAGGGTTGCCGTGGATTAATTTCGATTAATCACGATTAAATATCATTAATTTTTAATCTATATTAATCGCATTTCATTTTGCATGAATAAACAGACTCAAGAAAAAAGGGAATATATATGCACTTAACATGTTTATTGAACATCTTGAACATTCATGTATATCCGTAAATCTGACAAATAATCCAACTAATCATGAAATCCCATTCTGGCCCGGTTAATTGCCATTGTTAGCAATATCAGTTGATAACACATTATGTGCGGTGCTTTACGTATAAAACTCCGTAGCAACACGTCCACAGA
>JAODKC010000045.1:13484334-13502696 GCA_026777985.1 Mormyrops attenuatus
CCAAAAGAACTCTAAAAGCTGAAATCACTAATTTGCAGGATAGTAAGGGCCTTAAAATTGAAAATGAAATTGATATAATGAATGAGTTTAATGATTATTTTACATGGGTGTTCAACATTCAAGATCAACATTCAGAAGATCAACATTCAGATGAGAAGACTGTTCCATTCTCCAAATTAGAATGAACGGATCAACAATACTTACATGAATACACTAACTTCAACATTACAGTATTTACAGCTTTAGTCTGCTTGAAAATGTAGATTACATGTAATATAATTAGGCCTACAATTAAATGTTTATCGGCAAAATAAAATGCCTGATATTGTCGGTAGGCTATATCACGGTAATAATTATAAAAATCATGCTAGTTCAGCAAACAGGTTGCTATGGAGCTAAATATAGAGTTATAATCAAAACATAATTGCAATTTGAGCTAAATATGTGGAAATTTCGAGGTAATAAAATCACGTATGACTATTGATCTGAATATGCATTGCTAATCTAATAAAACATGCTGGTTACATTATCAAATTAAATGTAAACGATTTTTTTAAAACACAACAACATTACAGAAAACACGACATGTTTGCGGACAATCTGGGAAGGCTCACTGAAGCAGTTGAAGGCCACAGTCCTGCAACACCCCCTCCTCCGACCCCCCGATCCAATACAAGCACACTCTCCCCAGATGATCCTGGACTCTACCATGGCCATTCCCATTGTGGTGCTCCCTGCCTGTGACCGCGAGGAAGATCATCACATCAGCAAGGTGTGCTGATGTGAAATTTAGCACTTTTTAAGATCTATTTAACACCACTTCAAGCCAAATTTACGTTATTATTAAAAAAAGAAAAGAAAAACAAACAAAAGATAGTTACTTGAACACATGCAGTCATACCGCAACAGTTGATCTGATAACCAAGATGGCTACTAAGTGACTAATGGGCGGGTTGCATATACAGCGTGGATACGCTGGACGAAGGAATGATTCATATCCCTGCTGGGACAGTGCGAGATTTTAGTACACTGCTCAGAAATGTGTGCTATTTAAAACTTCTGAATTATTTCTTGAATTTTCTATATAATATTTTTTGGCCATAGGTTACTGGAATTGCAAAAGTGAAACCACAGATAAGGGGAAACACCAAGGTTTATGAACTCAAAAAAAATTAAGACCTAGTAGACATAAATGTAAGATTTTAAAAGAGTTTTCAAGGCCTTAACTGGTGCAACTCGAACTTAAGACATCCCACAGACACCCTGTTCAAAAACTTGGTGGAATTTCATTGTTTTTGTTTTACATTTAAATTACAACTCTGGTTGTCTTAAAAACCATTTTATTCAGTCATGAAGTAACAGGTAAAATCAGTGAGGTTTTAATTGCCAAAAATATGGAAACCTGATCCCTGTACTCTAATGAAATTGTAATCATATCAAAATGGAAAAAAAAAATCATAATACATAGTGAATCCCTGCATTTGAAAAACATTGGTAAAATGTAATGTAATTTAAAATGTCTAAATAAATGCTATATTTGGATTGTACTTCTCAATCAAACCATTCAGTTTGCTTACCAGGCTACAGATGATGAAGCTCTTCTGCCAGCTGATCTCTCTTTGCCCGTACTGCTGCTGGCGTATTCGGGTTCACTGGCATCGGCATATGCAGTTCAGCATGGCGCCTTCTAAACTCCTGTAATGTGTCCCCATTTATGTCCAACAGACATCCATAACGCATGGCGATGTTATGCAGAACACAGCATGCCACAAAGACTGCTGCGACCTTCTGAGGGCTGTACTGTAATGCTCCACCTGACTTATCCAAACATCTGAAGCGCATTTTCAACAATCCAAATGTCCTTTCTATTACGGCACGTGTTTCCGTATGTTTTCGATTGAACGATATCTCGCGCACTGTTGTAGGCATGATATATGGTGTAATGAGCCAGGTCTTTAATGGATAACCATTGTCCCCCAACAGCCACCCCTCCGGTGGGGGATCCCTCTGAAAGAGTGCAGGAATGGCAGAGTTGGCCAGTATGTAGGAGTTGTGGCTTGATCCAGGATAATTTGCAAATACATGCGTAACCTTACAAGTTGCATCGCAAATCACCTGGATGTTAATGGAATGGGTTCCCTTACGGTTCACATATATCAGCGCGTTCTCTGATGGGGCACGTAGTTGCACATGCATGCAGTCGATCGCACCTAGAACCCCAGGGAACCCAAAGTTTGCCCAGAAATCCTGTTTTACCCGTTCTTGGCTAGTAGGCGTCATGGGGAATTTAATGAATTCATTGGCATGTCGGACTAGGCCTGATGTAACTGCGTGTATGGCCGCACTTACGGCGGATTGGGAAATGCCTCCGACTGAACTCAGGGGATGCTGGAATGACCCACTGGCGAAGAAATGTAGTGCAGCAGTGACTTTCACGGCAACGGGGAGTGCATAGGGACAGCAGGCATTCGTTTCCAGCTCATCTGCCAGAAGATTGCAGATGTCCGTTACAGCCTGGCGAGAGAGGCGTAGTTTACAGCGGCATTCTTCTTCGCTGAGGGACAGATATGTGGTCCTTGGTCGGTGGACCCTCTGCCTCCACCGTCTCCCAATCCTCTGTCCGATGAGGTACTCCATTTGGCTGTGCGAATCGAGAATGAGCAAATGCACTTATGTTTAACACTGCTTGACAAGTGATGTTTTGTTCAACTTACACGGTTGTACTGATGCAGGAATGTCGATCTGTATCTGATCAATGTCTGTTTGCTGGGTTTTGGCAGACACCTGCAACCTGACAGGTCTGTTTAAATAATTAGCAAATTTCGTCATTACTGCGATTAGCTGATACTTATGCACACAATAACGATCTTCCACATTGTAATCTTTTTTTTTTTTTTTTTTTACTCTTTTGCATGTTTGTGCCTATACAGGTTAGCATATCATTTATTTGTAATTCTGTTAATGATTAGCGTTAGCACTTATCGGTCAGATGGTTGTAACTTTGCTATGCAAGATGACAGATCTCCTAAGTCTTTTCTGTGTTTTATTTATTACAGTTTTACTCACAGATTTTCACCTGTCACATACCGAGAAAACACATATAAACTTATGAAGATACAAAATTTATATATACACACACACATACACACACATACATATATATATATATATATATATATATATATAAATGGTGTAAAAGTAACATTAAAACAATATCTAAAGATGGTTGACACAAATCCACTACCAGAACATTATGCTTGAAATATAGTATAGTAAGGGGTGGCTCCACGCTTTTCGACCAATTCGTAGGAATGGAACTCGGACATTAACTGAGAAGCCTCTGTAAATCCTAAAGGGATATAATATTTTCACTTATACACTAAACCAAGTAATCACACTGCAAACCAGAGGAAGGCAATCTTATTCTCAAAGGGCTGGTATGGGATAACCTTTAGGTCAGCTGTTCAAACCCCAAGTGTGAGGATGACTCAGCCAATCAGTCCTCTAATTAGTAATCTAATTAGGGAGTTGCAGCGAAAACCCACACACTGTGGAGGGAAAACAGGAGTACCACAACATGGGAAGTATATAAACTCTACACACATGTAACACGCAATAATATGTATCAGAATTAGCTAATCACAGTAATGGTGAATGAAATTGTCTATTTATTTGACCAGGTGTGACAATACACCTAGACAGTTAAACAGACCTGTCAGAACACGTGAACATGTAAATGCCACACATGCAGCCATGGCAGACACCCAATCCCCGGTCCCAGAGGTGTGAGGCAAAAGTGCTAAACCGTACAACCTTTCAAGTGACAAAATTGGTTGATTTTTCAAAAAAACATATTGAATTACTGTGTACTTGTCATATGGGTTTTCTGTAGAATTCCATGATCTGGGAATGACGTCACACCCGCGTTAACCGGGTTCCAGTAAACAAGATGGAAAGCCATTTGAGGAATACCAGGGACCTGTTTCAAAAAGCTTTCTTGCTTAGCCAGATAACTTGTTGGATTTAATTTATCACAGTTTACATGGCCTTTACCTTTGTTCACTTACATTTAGCCCAGACTGCCTTCAATCTGACAAGTTATTCGGCTAAGCAAGAAACTCTGCTTTCTGAAACAGACCTCAGGTCTAGCCTGGTTGTTAAACTCGCAAGAAAATCCCCATTTCTTATGCCAACCCCACAAGGACGACATCCAGACCAAAAAGAGGACGTCCTAAGGACGTGTTGCTATTTCCTAGGATGTTGTAGTAAAATTTATATATTCTCCTGAAACAGATAATGTCAGTTAAGGGATTCTTGTGAGTGCAGTTTTTAAGATATAAAAGAGGTAAACCCAAATGTCCAGTAAATGAACCCGAATACGCCAGCAGCACGGCCAACTTTACCACGCAAAGTAACCTTGTTAAAAGCACGAACAGAGAACGAAAGAACCCGCCAACACAGCTATGGATGTGCAGCCCCACGCCGATAAATAACAAACTCGTTATCTCCGGCGGAGTCCTGTTAACGACTTCACTCTCGACGGGCATGTTTTTATATCTACCGGCCTTTCGCCACAAATTCCAAAGTGAGCCGTGTTTAATTTCATTCTGCACTTATAAAAGTACAAATACGTCATATATTAAAGCTAATAATAGAAATCAACATTAAACTGAAATATATTTACCTTCAGCCTAATATCCCCGCCGATCCCTATGACAGGTAACAATTTAAAAGTCCCACCAGTTCAGGTCCGGCTGTACGCAGTGACGTAATGGAAACGCCCCCTGAAACAGCATCCGGGTCAGAGTACGCGTGACGTAATGGGAACGCCCAGCAGACGCCACGAGTCACGTGTTTGGGACTAGTTCTGTAGTTAGGTTAAAATCGTTTTTAATTATTATTTGATATTTTCTTGGGAATGCACCCGGCTTCTCTTCATCCCATTATTGCTATGAAAGGTAACTATTTTAAAACCAAATGAACTGAGCAAAAAGCGCATAAAAACGACTAAAGGCAGAAGTCGTTGTCAAACTCATGTTATTCCTGTATTTCCTTAATGTTGACTGTACCAATACCAAGACGTAACTACGTTTGGGCACCTAAACGGGATCGGGGGGAGCGATCACTGATTTAAAGCGAACACCCGTGACGCCAGGCTTACGTATTTGTCTTGTTTAACCATACTGTTGAATAAACATCAAATAATTTAAAGGGAATATCCACTTTAAACTAATATTAGACGTAAGCAAAAGGTGAAAGGAAAAAGCCAAAAAAGTTCTCTGTAGCCCGGAAAATAATGAAGAGGTGCGTTTATTACCGGAGCTTCACTGTATAAATACTGCTTGGACTGGTGTTATCGGGAGTTATCTGAAGATGTGAACTATAACAAACCAATGCACTTGTATTTATTGTAATACTGAGGTGCATTCGCCAGAACCAACACAAGGCATAAAACGTGGAAGAACGCAAATATTCATCAGGTCACTAGGTTCTATAAATACGCTGGTATTTTAAAGCACAGCTGTGCAAAACTTAACATGATTGGTAGAATAATCATAGACAGCCCAAGTTTTATTAAACCGATCATGTTATCATCAAATACATAACTTAAAATTGCAAGGAACGTTCATAAAGAAAGATACAGCTAATTTCGTAAGATCACCATGTAATAATCTGATATTGAAGTTAACTCATTGTTACAAACCAGACTACAATGCCGGAGTTTGAGCTGGAGCCCGTGGATGGTGGCGGTCCTATACCTCTACACCAGGGGGAAACGCTGCTGGGAAGAGGTCCGTTTCTTGGGGTGAGTCCTCCTCCTGACTCCTTCGGGCTTTAGTTGCATTGTGGTTTTGGCGCTCTGTCCTAAAGATCGGCTTTGTGGTTCACAATACTAAAGTGCTATCATGTATCTCAATAAATTTGGTGATTATTCTTAGGGTGAATCAAAACTTTAGATATTAAGTATTTTAATCTGTTAACGGCCTGATCGAATAGTGGTAAGGATAAATAATTATCAGGTTGGTTGGTTCAGCAGGTTTGTCCAAGATATTGCATTTTCTTATATATAGCTCTTATATTTAGTTATGCATCTTGTTCCAGTATCCCTGAAATGCATTATAAATCCATCAATTTTCTATGCCCGCTAATGTTTATTATTATTATCATAGGATATTATTATTATTGTTGTTGTTGTTGTTATTATTTAAATCAGCAAAACAACACAATGTGTGACACGTGTGGTGTTTTTTCTACACTGGCCAGAAGTTAGATAAGTTGCCGTTAATGTGTAGAACAGGGGTGGCCAATCTTATCCGCAAAGGGCCAGTGTGCCTTTAGGTCAGCTGTTCAAACCCAGGTATGAGGACTCTTCAGCCGATCAGTCCTCTAATTAGTAATCTAATTAGGCAGTTGCAGCGAAAACCCACACACATAGTGGCCCTTTCTGGATAAGATTGGCCAGCCCTGGTGGAGAACATGTATGCCCTGCAAGTGCTTAATGCAAGATGGCGCCAGAGAAAGGTGACGCATTGCGTGCTCGTTTTTGTGTCTGTGTTTTTGTTATTGTCACTGTTTGTACTGCCTGTTCACTGTTTCATTAAGTACGAACGTACAACACTGATAAACATCGGAGCAACAAAGGCAGAAGTCTCGACTTTTGAAGCTATTGACCAGGGGCTGCTCGCTACAATATCTCGAAACCAAGGTGGCGGACGCAACTCACGCGATGACACCCGGAGGACGCGAAGGAGAAAACGTGGCCGGCATGCCGGGATCCAAGCGAGGGCGAAACTCCGAGGTCTGCGACTTCCACTGCCTAGCATTTTCCTTGCCAATGTCCAGTCTCTGGACAACAAACTGGACGATCTTCGTGGTAGACTTCCCGTACCGCTCGCTCCTGCGGCCGAACCTCGGGCAGTCAGACCACCGCTCTGTGCTGCTCCTCCCTGTTTACAAGCAACAGTTGAAGCGCGCAGAGCCGGTCGTGCAAGAGGTGCACTGCTGGACCCTGGCAGCGGAGGAGACACTTAGGGACTGCTTTGAATCTGTGGACTGGGATGTTTTCAAAGAGTCCTCTGAAAATCTGAACGAGTATGTCACAGTTGTCACAGGCTTCGTCGGGAAATGTGTGGATGACTGCGTACCCACAAAGTGTGCTCTTATAATGGCACCAACTTTGTGGGCACAGAATGAGAGCTGAGACAAGCCATGGAAGAGTGGAATCTGGAAAAGGTTGCTGATGCGCAAGTTAAATGGATCTTCAACCTTCCTACTGGATCACACCTTGACGGAGCATGGGAGTGGTCGATTCGTTCCATCAGAAAGGTCCTTAACTCCACGTTGCGAACACAACATTTGGATGAGGAAGGGATTCAGACTGCCCTTTGTGAAGTGGAATCAATCCTTAATAGTAGACCCATTACACAGGAATCCACTGATCCGAATGACCTGGAAGCTTTAACACCGAATGACCTCCTCCTTCTCAAATCGAATCCATCCTTACCACCTGGTTTGTTCCAGAAGGCTGAACTTTATGCACGTAGGAGGTGGAGGCAGGTCCAATATATATCTCATCTGTTCTGGAAAAGATGGCTTAAAGAATACTTGCCACAACTTCAAGAGCGTCCGAAATGGACAAGGATTAAGCGTAACTTCATTCCTGGAGACATGGTTCTAATAGTGCACGACTCTGCACCTCGTGGTTTCTGGAGTCACAGGACCGGTTCCAGACAAGAAAGGGCTTGTGCGTCTGGTCTGGATTAAGACTTCAACCAACCATGTATGCAGACCCGTGACCAAGATATGCCTTTTTCAGGAGGCCTTTTGACGACTACATGCTTTGACCCAACTTGACATGGCTACGTTTTTGACCTGACATGACATTACCAGATAGCACAGACTGATTTGATATATGCTAAGTGCTGGTAACCTCTGTTCTACGACTGACAAGAAGAAAAGGAGAAGAATGGGGTTGTGATGGACCTTATATAGTGTTTTTATTGAGAATCTATGATGTAATATGTATGTATTGTATGTTCTGGAGTCACGGCGTGGAATGCGTAATTATTACTGTTTAATGATGTAATAGTTAGGGGCCGGAATGTAGGAGACCGAAGTAGGCGGGGTCTTTGTGTAATTGCGCACGCTGGGTCACGTGGCCTCCACTCCTAGCCTGGACATAACGCTACTGAACTCATTAGGCTGCATTATTACAGTTAGTTCACGACGTTGCACTATCGTCATATCCAGCGCTGTTGTGGAGGTCATGTGATTTTGCGCCTCCGAGTAGCGATTATAATATCCTGTCCTGTATTATTTTAATATATTATTGGCAATAATATTAACAGTATAATAACAATAATATTGTATATATATAATACAGTAATAATATATATTATATACACATATATATACAAACATACTCATTATTATAATACTAATTAATCTTTCATTTTTCTCGTTGGCTATAATAGTGTTTAACCTGTAGGTGTCACACAGCACTGAACATCAATTTAGAAAAGGCAAGAGATGGCAATGACGTGTAATGATTTCATTATTTCAGCTTATAGACAAACAGTAGAAAAAACAAAAGATCAATAAAATGAAAAGAGATTATGCGTGAGTGTGTATGGAGTCCAGTTATTGAAGACTAAATTTAAATGTTTGATCACAGTAGACTTGCTATAGCTGTAGCTAAAATGTCGGTAAGACTTTTATATGTTTGCTCTGGAATCTTGATTTAAATAAAGTCAGACTTTGTGCTGGTGAACTTAAAAAAAAAAATAAATAAATGCCAAACTGAATACTTGATTTGTGACTATAATGCTGTGGACTGTAGGTGTTAAGTCCTCAGCCTGAATGTCTTCTGTGAAGTTTTAATGGTAAACGGTGCATGCCACATTGGTTGCTCATTTCCCTGGTGAATTATAAAAGGATGTGCTTTATTCCTTAGTTGTTTGTGTGCTTTTTCCCAGGTCACCGATAAAAGGGTATCCAGACATCATGGTCTACTGGAGAACAATGATGGACAGCTGCGCATTAAACCTGTATGCATCTCATTTGTGATCCCCTCCATAAACTCATACTTTTGTTAGGGTTTCCCCTCCTGTCATCTCTTTTTTTTTCAGACTTGTTTCCTCGTATAGATTTTCCAGACCTGTTTGCTACACAGCAGGCTAATCAAAAGTTTTGTGGGGTTGGTTACACTGTCTCTTGAAAAGAATTTATAAAATGGGGGGAGTACAGCAACAGAGTTGTGGTATTTTGTAACATTTAGCACTTTACTAGCTTTTTTATGCTTTTTAGTTTTAAATGCAGGTTTCCATACAATGTTTATAATTCCATGTATCCAGCACGATTCATATTAGGGGTGGGATTAATCTAATTAAAATTAATCTAATTAATTAGAAGCTTTGTAATTAATTAATCGAAATTAATCACATTTTAATTACATTTCAATATTTGACACGAGAAATAAGATATTTAAGTTTGGTTGATGAATGAATCGATATACATAAACTTCAAAATCTTGTTTATTTTCCCATCAGTCTACTACTGTACACAGACCAATAGATGAGTGCCGAAAACACAGAGCAAACTGTTTTCAGAACAGTGGAAATTTTGACCAAAAATGCTAAAGTACTGATTGACATTTTTCAAACATCGTGTATGAAAAACGGAGAAAAACCAAATAATCCCATTTCAGTCAACCTTAACTTACCTTAAATACTTACCTGATAAGCTGTTAAGTGGTTCGCGATCTGTGAAAAACTGAAGTGCTAATCGTGCTAGCGCGCCAATGGGATTTACAACATTATATTAGCATCCCGCTAGTCGCTAGTTAATTTAACCGCTTGTAAGTATGTATTGTGTATTGTTTGAGTTGTAATATATGTATTATGTGTTCGGTTTCACAGTGCCTCTTTTAGTGAACATCTCAAGCTGCAAGATTTGCTTCCCGGATGTTTATTGGAGGAGCCTGTTAGCTATCTGTCAAGCTAAAAACTGCCCACTCGCATTAGCAAGGACAGAATAGCAGACATCCCAACCTGCAAAAACTCTTTTCTGGGAGCATTTCTACATTGGGTATATGTATAATTATTTGTGAATTTTCTCTAGTTAGCACACAAAATTACAAAGGCCAATATTAAGTATTATTTTGACAATAATATATAAGTACATTATGCTTTTACTATTTATGCAAATTACTTATTTATATTCCATTGCTACCTTACAAAAGTCTTCAAGGAGTTTGGTCTTTTCATGACAGCCTTGGCAACTAACCAAGTATCTAACTAGCGTAGACCTGAACAATACAGCACATAAAATGAAATCTGAAATCTGATTGGTTTATTTTGCTAAGTAAATCAATCAGGATGCTCTCTGTCTAGCACGGGCTACAAGAACAGGCACACTCGCAGTGATCCACACATACGCTTGTTCTCTCTCTCACTCATTTCGTCGTGTGTGCGCTCCTGGAACTTCCGGGAGAATTAAAATTCCTTATTTTTTCCGTAATTAATTAATCGAAATTAACGTGTTAAAGTCCCAGCCCTCTTCTGACATATTCTGTCAAATGGTATCAGGCATTAGCTAAAGTGTCTTTAGGGGCTGCAGGGAGAGGTCAAAAAGGTCAGGCCTCAGATTATATAATTTTCCACTGTCTAAGTTGTATTGCTCAGTTTTGGTAATCATTTATTTTCCATTTCAGTTACAGTCATAAATGTAAAGCATTATAAGTTGTCTGATGTTTTTGGGCCAATGTATTGAAAGGATTTTTTCATACTCCTGTTTCTGTGCCTCATACGCCGCACTTTAGAGTGCAATTTTATGTTTTAAGGGTTAACAAAAATATTATGTAACTTTTGGAAAATTTATCGCAAAATAATTTCCATAATATTAACATGGTTCAAACATGTAAAGTTTTATTTATTTGCTTGCTTGTTTGTTGCCTGTTTAAAATACTGGGCCTGTATCACACGGCAGGATTTCTTGCTTAGCCGGATAACTTGTCAGATTTAAGGTAGTTTGGGCTAAACGTGACTAAGAGTAAGTCCATTTAAACTGGGGTACCTTAAAGCTGGCAAATTATTCGGCTAAGAAAGAAATCCTGTTTTGTGATACAGGCCCTTGCTGATGAGCTTGTCCTTCCTTTCAGACGCATGCAAACCCCTGCTTTTGGCAGTCCGCTCTGGAGGATCCCCCACGGCCCCTGGAAAAGGACAGTTGGCACCCCCTTCACCCAGGGGAAATCTTCTCCCTCCTGCCAGGAAAGTACATCTATAGGGTCGTCTCCACCAAGGAGGAAAACACACAGAGGTACTTGTTTTCGTTACTCGCAGTAAAACTGGGCGCTGCAATGGGTGGCTGTCCTTTGCAGCCAGGTTGCTCTCACCTACACTACAGAGAGCAAGTTGGGGCAGGCAGTAAGAGAATTTCCCCAAGGGGATTAATAAAGTAAGAACATACGCAATTTACAAAGAGAGGAAGCCATTCGGCCCATCAGGCTCGTCTGGGGAGAACCCAGGGGAACCTATCTATCTGTCTATCTGTCTCTCTCTCTATATCTATCTCTCTCTCTATATCTATCTCTATATCTATCATGAAAATGTGGCCATTGAGCCTGGCGGCATGTATGCATGCAGCTTGGAATCGCCTTTGTTACATCTTGTGGCTGTGCTACTGCACTCAACAGGTTTAATTTAACGGTGCCTCAGCTACAGCCCTCTGCCTGTGTTTAGAGGGTAAAACGCACATGGGCTGCTGTTATATTCTGTTTGTCTTTTCAGCAAACCTGTGTTCTATTTGCCAATTTTATCCGTTTTGATAGCCTAAGGGTCCATACAGACGGTATCTTGTCCCTTACAGAAAGAGCCAAGCTTTGGCGGAGGATGAGACTGGTAAGGGGAGTCAGGAACAGAATGGGCTGAGTGACCCGGTCAAACCTGACACCGCGGAGCGGCACACAGAGTCTGCGCCGTCAGACTTCAGGCGAGAGGACGATCGAGCTCGCTCTCCGAAGCAGGCGAGTGGGCTGTCTGGATGCGCCTTGTGGGCGGAAGTCCAGGCGGGGCCTTGCTTACTGAAGGGGGGGGGCTGTGGGCTGTGAACCCAGAGGATTTCAGATTAGCCAAAGGCTGACCGTTGTTTTTGATATTACTCTATAGGCCAGCACAGTGGATTCTGGGAGTGAACAGCCAAAGGCAGAAGAGAGGAAGCGGGTGCTGCCTGCATGGATGATGCAAGTGGCCGCTAACGTCCAGAGCCCCCCCACACCAAAAGGTGGTCTCACACCCATAACTCACTCATCACATTTTATGATTTTACTTTTGACATCCCATAATATCAGGGGCAGCATGAATAAACCCATAAGATGTGATCTGCTGCATAGAGAGGGAAGAAAATACTTTAAATCAGACTAAAATGACACTTAATTTTTAGGAAAAGCCTTATTATACGATTTGGGTAATGATTGTCCCCCAGCCATTAAGTAAAGTATTAATGTGACCAATCAGAAATGAAAAATAAACCAGGTGACGCCACACTAAATTTCATTGGTTAATTACTGGTATTGTGTAACTTTTACAGAAAACAAGGCATAATAAATTAACTTTTCATAAACATTAAAATTGTAGAACCATTGTTAGACCATTACAAAAGTGTTTTGTGTTTTGGAGGAAATTTTTATTTATAATTTATATAATTTAATTTGCCTGTAGTGTTGTATGTTTAATGTGTGCATTTTGGTTATTTACAAGTATCAGTGCAGCAGTTACATAAAATCCACCTTTTTTTCCTTATAGGCGTTAAGAGGGGTAGAGGGAAGGCGACCCCATCCCAGGCCAAAACACCCAGCTCCACCCAGGAAGGGAGGAGAACCACCTGCTCAGAGGATGAGTCAGAGCAGAGTGAAACAGAGCATTCACTCAGGAAGGGGACAAAGAGGAAGAAGAGCAGTGAAGACGTCCAGAGCCCCTCCACCTCGAAAGGTGTTAAATGGGGTAGAGGGACAGCAACCCCATCCCAGGCCAAAACGGCCAGCTCCCCACAGGGAGGGCAAAGAGCCGTCTCCTCAGGGGATGAGTTAGAGGAGGGTGAAACAGAGCATTCACTCGGGAAGGGGATGAAGAGGAAGAGGAGCAATGAGGAAGATGACACACGAAGCAAGGTTCTCTGACGTTTCAAATTATCATTCGCTGATTCTAAACCATTATACTGTCGTTTATGAATATCCCCCCTGTAGCATTCTTGGAAGGTGCAAAAAGGTTGTTTTGTTTTAACAGGCCTCTGCGTCATCCGTCACGAAGGCCCGGCGCCCAGTGAGGCCCATCCAGGCGGAGACGAGCGAGGAGTCTGATGACCCTGAGCGACAGGCTGGAAGCAACAGGGAACCTGCTTCTGGAGCTGAGAAGAAGCTGGACTCGGTTTACAGGAAGGAGGGTCTTGGGACGAAGGAGGCTCCCTCGCAGGCAAGGAACTCACAGCGAGTCCCCTGTCCCTACGGCAAAGACTGCTACAGGTACAGTGGCATGGAGATGATGCTTGGTCACACTGGACTGCAGTTAATCCAACGACAACCTGCTCTGAGAAATAAATTCTCTGTTCTGCCACATCAGAGTAAATGTCAAAAGACAAAGAAACTGTAACGATATTATAGTACTGAATGGATCACCAGTGTTGGAATGTGATGAAACCACTACGCTGTAACTATTGCTCAATGGTCTTTAAGCCATTAAATCTGTCATTTGCTATGATAATGTCGGATCGGCGTAATGATTCTAAAGGATGAAGCAAGGTTATATCAGGGGTATACCTAAATCATGTTCACCACAACTAGATTTTAAGATTTTAGTTTTGAACCCTAATGCTTGCGCTATATTAGTTTTGTCTGTTTCATAAAATTCCTTCTTATATGCTTTTATCCAAAGCAGCAATTTGAGCAGGGTTAATCAGTCCCTGGAGCAATTGAGGTTAAAGGCCTTTTTTAAGTGTTCAATGGTGAAACCATTTTTCTGACTGTAGGATTTGAACCTGCAACCTTCTGATCACAAGCATAGACTCCTAACCTGCAGAGCCACACATCACCTCATCCTTTTTTTGTGTTCTATTTATACTATATTTTTTTGTTTCTTAGGAAGAACCCCATCCATTTCAAAGAGTGCAGCCATCCTGGCGACAGTGACTATGAGGAGAAGCCCGCAGACGAGGACGACAGACCAGAGTGTCCGTATGGGACCAGCTGCTACAGGTGGGGCTGGGGTCTGAGCCCTTCTCCTTCTGTATTGGTCATGTCCCATGTCAAACCACTTGCCACGGTGGAAAAATCGTATATCTGCCCAGTATATATGTATAGTGCAAAAACAACAAAAATCAAATATTTGCTTGTATTCACGTCTCTTCTGTGATGGTTGCTGGGGGCAGCATCATATTATGGGATATGATAAAAGCAGCTATAGGTCTGCTTCAGTCTGGGAAAAAAAGCCTAAGATTGAGAGCTACCTTTAAGGAGCACAACAAATTTGCAAAGAAAAACTGGAGTGGCTTAAAATAAAGAGCTGTAATAGTCCTAAAGTGACCGGGTGATTCCAGACTTGTAACCAATTTAAGATGCACCCATTGCCAAGCTGTGACAATTGCAGTGGTTTCCATCCAGATGAATGTTTTTTTTTCCAAAAAGAATGGGCAAATATTGCGTGCTCCAGATGTGGAGAGGTGTTAGGGATACACAATAAAGACATAAAATTATTATAACTGGAAAAAGTGAGGACTGTCTCAAGGACTGAATTGAGTTGTTGCACAATACCAACCATCTTGCTAGTTCAGTAGGTTGAAAATCTGAATTAAATGCATCACAATTGTTTTAACCCCATCAAAGTTTTAACTCCATTAAATATAGATGTAGCAACATAATGCAAAAAGTTGTGAAGCTTCTCTGCTGTAAAGTGGCATTTAATTTAAAATTTGGTGTTAAAGCAAATTAATACATTCAAATGGACACGTATCATTTACAATAGCAGGAAAGATTGGAAATGCAGAAGATCATGAACTGCATCCTGTCTGCATTTATGGACAAGAGGTTGACAAATTATCAATTCTTTTTTTTCCAGGAAAAACCCACTACACAAGAAGGAATACAAACACACTAAGGATCCAGGTATATTTTATGTTATGTTTTTTTTCCCTAATAGGTGATGAAAAACGAAACCCAACGAAGCATTTTAAGGTCCCTTTTATTTTCTCCAGGTAAAAGGACATCAAGAGAAGAAGAATATGGTGATTTGGATGACGACAGCTTCATAGATGATGAGAGTGAATCTGTTGATGATGATTCAGACTACATTCCTTACAAGTCTGATGACAGTGTGAACACGAAAAAACAGAGAACGACTCTGCTCAGAAAGTGACCAAATCTCATATTGAAGATTTATTTTAAACCATTGAAAAACACTGGACTAGAAGTAAAAGTGCAATTGGCGGTTTGCTTAATGTTTATGCCCCACTGTGCTCCAAGTGATCCTTCATTTTTGTAGGATATCAAACCTAGAGCAGCTTTTCATTTTCTCCCCATTTTCTTTTTTTTACTCTGTTTGCTCTTCTGCTAATTAGAAGTAAAATACAGTTTTTTAAGTTGTGTTTTATTGGGCACCAGGCTTCTTATGAACATGTTCAGTGGCATTCTGGGCAATATGTATTGGGAACTCGCTTTGTGCAGTTTAAATATTGGGGATTGGGGATTTTGACTTAATTAGATTTCATATTACAAAAGTAATTTGATTTATCTTTCATACCCCATCAGATGTTTTCAGTGACATTTACCGAATTCAGCATGGCCCTGATTTACTGAGGGGTTATTCCATGTTAATTCAACAAATTTCCCCAAAAAAATTTGCATCACCTTTTTAGAGCTGTCACAATTACTCGATTATTCAAGAGCATCGTTTAAAATTGTCCTAATTGATTACTCAGCAATACAAAGGAAGACGGGGCGCAGACGAATCCAAACGGATCCAAATAAAGAGCGAAAGCATCATTTGTGGAACCATTTCACATTAACTTTGAACGAAAATGCAGTTGTCTGTCAGTATTTCAAAGCAAAACTTTAACATCAGCACTGCACGACTGCAATGTGAATGCATGTTAAAAGAAGCCATTCAGGTTTGACAGTCTCGCCCAGTAATGTGAGGTTAGCTATAGAAAGTGCCGCTTAGCCTCTCGGAGAAGCTTAGCCTGTCTTTTAGTCATCATTTTGACCTAAATTATTTTGCTTTATTTACTTTTTTTTGACTCCTGTATGTCACAGTAACCGTTTCTAAAATGAAGGAATCAAGAAGAATGAAAAGGTTATTTTGGTTCGATAGACAATTCAGGGCTCAACTTTTGATACATTCACAATACATGAACGAAATAAAACTGAAAAACTAAGATCTCATACTTCTTGTTATTAATTTATAGGCATGGACCAATCACCAAAAAGCAGTTTTCAAGCCATTTCTTATTTTTTTCTTATTCTACAGACCCCGGCTGCAAAATTCAAAAATATAACCTCAAAATCTCTTAACTTAAAGCAGATCCTTACCTTCTTGAAACTGAAAGGGAGCATAAAAATAAATTATGGCCCTAATGTAATAACAGTGTATAAGACAGACGGTTCTTATTTTTTCCTTTATGGTTTGCATATTTACAAAAAATCCGCTTTCAGACAATTTTTTTCTTGCAGTTTTTTTCCTTATTCTGCAGAATCCAGTGCAAAATGCAATAATAAAATCTCAAAGCAAAACTGAGATTATGCTTATTGCGCCCTCTTGCATTAACATTAATAAATAATTTTGTGCCATGGTTCATTGTTAAACCCCTAATCCTGACCAGTTTAAAGAGTTGGGAAATGGATGCATTGTAACAATGATGTACTCAGGAATACAAAATATGTAGTAAGACAACAAGAGATGCAGTAATGAGCTAATCTTAAATGTTAAATCTTGGAGGTTTACATTCTATGAGGAAAATGTTACTCCACCATTTAACAACACAATTAACTCTCATAATCACTTCAACAAATATTGAGTCGCGTTAACAAAGCAAGATAAATACACCTGCTAATCACAAGTGCAGGTAACTCAGCATTTGGCCAATATTCCCTTTGGGTTCTAATGCATAACGTCCAGTGAGAAATGAGTGCAGCAATGGTCCAGCTGTTTAATACCCCTGTGTTATTCCAGAGTGTTTTCTCCATCTCACTGAAATTGTATGGCTGGTATTTGCACAACATCATCTGACAGGCTGCAGCCATCCTCAAATCCCCCCAGCAAAATGAAAAAAGCTGGTCAAAAACAGAACGATAATAAAAAGAATGAGATAATGAATCGTTTGACACAGCAGAATTCCATCCGCTCTGATGGATCTGGTCAGTAGGCAATGACTGGTCTTTTTGTAGTGTCAGGAACAAAGAAAGGCAAACTCTGGAATAAATGACGGGGTGGCATGACCAGTTGCATTTGTGGTTATTTTGCACCTTGGTTGCAGTTTAGTGTAGGATGAGGCAGCTCAGGGGAGACCACACGGTTTTCACACTCTGAATGTGCTGAAGGGAACCAAAGCATAGCACTGCCGGTGAATCCCAGATAGCATGCTCAGGACCTGCTGCCTGCATGAGGTTCGCAAGGAGAAGTATGACTGCACTGACAGCCTTGAGGAACTGGACCTTCCGGATGTCTCTTACCCTGAGTCTACAATCCTAGACTGGGAGAGTCTGCAGGAGCTCAATGAATGCTTCACCAAGTACATCAACTGGGCACGTGTGCTCGAGCAGCACAACTCCATCTTCAGGAAGCAGCTGGAGACTCTGCACAGGATAGAGGAGGTCTCTAACCTGGAAGACGGCTTTGTTGAGCAGATCAAGCTGAACCGGCAAAGGATCAGCGAACTGTCATCTCAACGCACCAAATTAGAGCATGAGTGGAAAGATGCTGAGTGGGTTCTGAATGAACACCACATCAGGTAGAGTAACCAGTTTTGGATTTCATCTGGACAGTACTGCTTTCCCGCCCTTGGTCCAGACTGCTTTTGGGTGCCCTCCTTTTAGCCCCCTTGTCCTTTTCCCCTCGGTCCAACGATCGCTACTGCCTTCAGCCCCAGATAGCACAAATAACGTCAAACACACGCACATGCATACCGCGTAAGCCAAGAACGGGTGTACTCGCAATGACTTTTATATCGCTCTCGCTGAGATAAAAATCGCAATGAGTATGCTGTTCTCAGCTTCTGTCGTATATGTACAGTACTGTGCACAAGTCTTAGGCAGCCAAAGTAAGTGGTGTTTAAATGATCTTCATGCTGGTGTAAAACTATGCTATTATGGCCGTCAA
>JAODKC010000045.1:13506148-13546039 GCA_026777985.1 Mormyrops attenuatus
TCATGTCCCCCCTTAGTCTCCTTTGCTCGAGGCTAAACAGATTCAGCTCAGCTAACCTCTCCTCATACGACATTCCTAGCAGTGCACTTCACACCTGCACTTAACGTTTCTCATTCATTTGGAAGGTCAGTTGATGTCAACCTCCATAGCCCAATAATTCTGGTCTTCTCAGACTGTAGTGTTGGAGCAAACAATCAAAACCACCCAGGAGAGCTACGATGATGAGATCCAGCTGTACAACGAGAAGATTAACATGCTGCATAAGGACATAGAGGAGGCTGAGTGCACGCTGGAGAAGTATGCGAGCAAGTGCCGGCACCTGGCCATCTATCAGGCTTCTCTGGAGAACGAACTGGACAGATATAGGAGGATTATCAAGAAAGCGGGCAGCAGGTGTGACACAGATATGTGTTTCTTGTGGCAGTCTTTTGAAAAGAACTGTAAAATATTTCAGTTGTTTCCAGCAATCATTTTAATAACCAAAGTATTTTTTAACTGAGGGGAAGCTCATTTCAGTTTTTTTTTTAATCTTTTTGATGATCACTTGTATATCAGTCTAGCTACAAGATGTCACTGTTTCTGTCTGTTTTTCTCAAAGCAACTATCAAGAACTGTATCCTGACATCATTGTCTGTTGTCAACCGGTAGAGGATGATTTCGAAGGGGTGCATCCACAGTGTGATGTAACACACCCAATGTAACAGACCCAATGGGAAAACTAATATTTAACATCCTACCAGAAATTGTCATTCTAATATATGTTCATTTTCTTATTCCAATCGACAGACTGAACTTGGCAATTACTGCTAATCCCGTGATGTTCTCAACAAATTTACAATTTGGCCAAACCTCCTTGGTGGGCAGCAGAGGAAGAGGTAAGGATGTTTGGAGGACTGAGATCTGGAGATGGATGGGTGCAGAACCCAGTTACAGCTGTAGATGGATCAGTATTGCAAGCTTCTTCCAGACTCTGATGTCTTGTCCGTTACGTTCCTAGCTACTCAACTTAGACAATAGCCAACTAATGGGTAAATATTCAGGAGAAAATGTGGGATGAAAACTGAGTGCATGAGTAATTTTCACAGCAGCTATAATGTTCCTAGCAGATTTTAAGAGACCAGTGTACAATTTGATTCGTCTAACAAAATGACTGTTTTATACATTATTTAAGAATTCTGCTAATATTTTACAGGTTTAAGTGTGGATGAATTTTATGGGCCTGCATTACCTTTAATTACTTAACGGTTACTTAATGGCATTACCTTTAATTAAACTTAACTATATATATAAGGACAGGCCATTAGAATCAGTGTGTTAGAATCAGTATTTGTTATTTTTGTATTACTTGGGATAAGTGAAACTAGCCTTGGAAAAAGAAATTAAAAGTACTGCAGTTTTCCGGCTGACAGGCATCAATAGCCATCATTCAAAAAATCTTAATTAAACTGAATTAAAAGTTTTTGACATATCTGATAAAATAAGAAGTGGTGTAGCCCAAACTGTGAATTCAGCATGGAAAGAAAATTTGCATTAAAAAACTGATTTCAAATGTTTTCAATATATATTGAATAAAGTCAGCTGCACTTCATTGTTTTTACACATTTTATTACCTTTTAAAATGTGTACTAAATCAGTGCTAATGAAGGTGTACTGAACTTTGTGCCATTGAAAATCAACGAGTCATCTATTTGGAACTGTCTGGTGAAATAAAACTGAGAAAAGTAAAATGGACGGTTTGGTGATTTCATTAAACTTCATAAATTTTCATGCATTATAAATTATCTTGCATGTACAACTGTGTACAATTTAGCAGTGCAGTTATATTAGGCCTGAGGATTTTCTGTTCTATCATGCACGCACGTTGACATGTGAACCATGGTGGATAATCTCAGGGTGGCTGCACCCTAACCTGGCCAGAGCTGGTGATCTCCAGCCTCACCTACACTGTGAAAAACCTGAGGCCGTTTGATCAGCTCTGAACATATTTACATTATTTCTTGCATAGATCTTACTCAAGCCATACAGGACATCAACAATGCAGAACCTCACCAGAAGGTCCTCAAGAAAAAAGTGCTAAATGATAAGAATGTTACATCCAAAGAAAATGTGCTGCAGGGGATGGAAAGGGGGAAGCCGCTGGAAGAAGAGAAGGAGCTCAAAGAGCAGATGGACTCAGTTTTATATCAGAATGTTGGTGGTGAAACTGAGGATGTTCCAGATGGAAGCCAGATCAGTAGGGGGTTTAATATGCTCCGTGATCTCCTGAGACGGCGACTGGGTGAGCACAAGAAGAAGGTGCCAGAACCTGAGCCTGAACCTGAGCCTGAACCTGAGCCTGCGGTCGACATCTACACCAAGGGCAGATATGTGAGTGTAACTGGCGAAGCCAGCGACGTGAGCCCTTATTTCTCCTCTTCCCCTTCAGCGGGACATGTTTTCATCAACAAGTCTAATGGCGCAACACCTTCTGATGAAGACTTAGGTAGGGAAATATCCATTCCTGGTCCCTCCCCAGCTCCCTCGCCCCCACGCCTAACACCATCTACTCCTACAGGAAATGGGAAGGAGGGTGGAAATGGCAAAAATGACAGAAAGGAGGGTGACAAGGAGGAAGATGTTGAGGGAGGAAAATATGGGAAGAGCGATGAGAATGGAGGTGAAGAAGAATCTCGGCATCCGGAAAGTGACCCGGCTCAGCCCTTCGAGGCAAATGTGTGGGACAACATCAGTAGTCACTATTTGCCCCTACCCCTAATACCCCTCGCCAGAGTTAGCTCATCCTCTGAATTCATGAGCTACGAGAAGGTGGAGATGGCAGAATCTGTCAAGAAGATTTCTGACAACAACCGAGACAAAGCCTACAAGGAGACCGTTGTTATTGTGGAGACAATGGTTGAGAAGACCAGCAAGACAAAGCATGGAGGAAGAACCTACTAATGCCCTCTTTACTACCTTACAGTCTGGATTCCAGCTATGAAATAATTGCCGTTATGGCGGACTTTTTTTGACACTACTAAGCTACTTTTTATGCACATGCCATTAGCATTGACAGCTTGAAAAACAGGGAGCATGACAAGAGTTAATTAAAAAAAAAGGAAGAAATCAAAAATCTTTCGCAAGTTTATGCTGCTCTCAAAAGGCCACTATACACTCTACGTTTGGTTTAAAGACTTCATCAGGTATGATTTTTTGGTTGGAGTCCACTGATTAATCTGTATATAGCTTTGCAGTGTATTCAAAATAAAAATGTCTTAAAATTGTTGTGTGTATTTTGGTAAGCCTACTTACATGCACAATCTCTTTGCTTTTATTTTGCCAACTAAACTACACTTGAAAGTAAATCATGTTGGGATTTTAGGATCTCAGAGTTTTGCTGTAAAACAAGATTGGATTCTAGAATCTGGGCTGATAGGATCTGAGAGTTTTGCTCTAAATCATGATGGGATTTTGGAATTTGGGCTTTTGGGATCTGACAATTTTGCTGTAAATCAGCATGGCATTCTAGACTTTGGCTGTTAGGATGTGAGAGTTTTGCTCTCAATCATGTTGAGATTCTAGAAGCTGGACTGTTGGGATCTAATTTTGTTGTAAAAGAGGATGGAATTCTAGACTCTGGGTTGTTCTGATCTGAGAATTTCGCTCTAAACCAGGACGGTATTCTAGAGTCAGGGTTCTTAGGATCTGAGAGTTTTGCTGCTAACTTTGAGTTCTTTAAGATAGCCATCGTAGCACAAGGACCACCAACATACTCCAATCGGTTTTATTTATTTATTTTTACTAAATCAGAAAGATAATAACAAAATGTGAATTTTCCCAGTGGTGCTTCCATTTTTGCGTAGCACTTGTTTCACCATAACCAATGGGATAGTGCCCTGAGTTTGAATATTTTAATGTCCTTTTGGTTCAATAAAAATACAGCAAAACGTATTCATTATACATTCATTCATTATACAAATCACAACAAAAAATAAAAAACAGATTTTCAGGCAAAATAATAAGAACAAGCAGACAAATAAAGCTGTTCAAATAAGAGATTACTTTAACATGTTTCAACTAGATTTTTACCTTGTGGTTTTACACACCTTAGCTGGCAAATATCAACTAACAAATCAACTATCAACTAACAAACAAAAGAAAATAATGAACCCCTTGTTTCAGACCTGGACAAAGCCGTTGAGTAATAAAAAAAAGATAAAGAAAAGAACTTCGGTCTAAACGAGTTTGGGAAAAAAACCTACCTAAAAATTCCAAAGTCCAAATGTGTTGAGCTTGCATTATGAGCTTGAGTTATCGCCTTACATACCAAAGCGTCTGTGCCAACAGACCAGTGCTAAAATCATATGTATAAGTCCAGGGAATACAATTGGCCACAAGTTCATGAACTTAAAAATACACAGTAAATACAAACAATTTAGTACAGCCCTGACTGATACAGGTTTACTAACCTAGCAAAAACTTTTACTTGATACCTTTCCCACTCCTTTCAGTATAATCCGAACCCTAACCAGGTGACAGATACATCATCTCATCCCAGGACATCCCTGCTTACCCAGTTCGGACAGTATATCATCTCAGACACAGACATTCTTACTGGGTTGACATCACTGCCATAGACACCTTTACAGGGATGACATTACTGACATAGACAAATTTACAGGGATGACATCACTGTCATAGACACCTTTACAGGGATGACATCACTGCCATAGACACCTTTAAAGGGATGACATCACTGCCATAGACACCTTTAAAGGGATGACATCACTGCCATAGACAACTTTACAGGGATGACATTACTGACATAGACAACTTTACAGGGATGACACTGTCACAGACACCTTTACTGGGCAGATCTTCAAGGCTCCAGCATTACTACCATCTTCTATTAAACATGGAGAGAAATATGGAAACAGGGTCCCAGTGAATGTGTCTTTAAAGGTGTAGATGAGTGACATGTCAATGGGGTTGAAGAAGGACACCTCCCCTCTGTCATAGTCCAACTGCACTCTGATCCTCTGTGGCTTCCTCGTCAGTCTCAGGCGGGTTGGTTCTGAGGCCCATGCTTCATACTCATCGCCATTCCTCAGAGATACAACCCAGAATCCATCTTTTGGCTTGCATGTAATCACCCCCTTCCTGTTAACAGACTCTGCTACCACTCCTACATCCCATGCTGTTTTGTTCCCCACCTTCACCTCCCAGCTGTGTTTTCCTGAGTTAAACCTCTCAAAGCCCAGCACACATGCACAGGGGAAGAATCTCTCTGGGCTGTCAGGAAGTTGCTGAAAAATTCCAGTGTGTCTCACACTGGTTAGATCATCAGACACAGAGAGCCAGCGGTCTGCAGTGTTTGGGTCCAGAGTCACAGGAGCTGTGGGGTGAAGAGGAAGCTGCAGTTAATAACGTTTCTCAATACAGTAGAAAACCATCAGTGTTTTAAAAACATCACCGTGAACAAGATGGCGCTGTACTGCGGCTGCTCCTCAAAGACTTAGATTTTATGTTTATAGTGTTTGTTTTATTGTTATTGTTTCAGTCAGTCTTCTGTTTAATTACATGCAATGGCCAGACAGATAATTTTTGGCAAAACAATCCAACAGGATGCAACGTTCACCATGATAGACCTGGAGCTGCTGCCTCATATCAACCACGACTTCTGGAAACACCCAGAAGAGAGGAGCGAGGAAACATGGCTGCAGGGTCGGTGTACAGGTGCAGACAATTTGAACCCCAAAGATATTTGCAGAGCTGCTGTGTCTCTGTTTCACAGAGACATGGTTCACTGGCAGCATACTGGAGCACGCAACTCCACCCAAGAGCTTTACCACCTACCACGCCAACCAGACTGAATCATCCAGTGAGATAAAAGCAGCTGCCTCACAACCAGTGATCAAAATATTAGTGAAGGGAAATATTTTTCCATCAGCAACAGAAATCCAAGGTTCAATGTGCTGGAAAAAAAATTGCTGACCCAAAGTGGGGGCAATAGATATAAAGCAATCCCCTGTCCAATGAATATGTGTCCTGATCCCTTTCTCAGTGTGAATGTGTGCCACTTGCTCTCCCACTTCTGCAGGCGTGGCTGCCGTAAGGCTGATTCATACTTCACTTTTCTGCGTGTACTTTCGGTCACACTGGGTGAGGTGATGTAAATTTCATCATCTGTAGACTATGTGCGTGTGGATTTCTGTCTGGCAGAGATCAAGCACATTGGTGTCCATCGACTGCACGTTGACTGTGCGTGTGCTAAGAAATCGACTAGGTATTTGCTGTAGGAGGCAGCAGTGACTTTCAAAGAGCAGAGGAAGAAGAAGACTTGTAGGAGGTGTGGAGATCTGTATATCTAATGTTTACTTAGATATAATAAAAGGTTTACTTAGATATAGTTTTTTAAAACTAAACAGAAGAATATCTTTAAAATCACACAGAAAACCAACTAAAACTAGACTGGATTTCAAATGAATATTGAAAATAATGTAAAAATAAAAACTAAATTAAAAAAATTTAACTATTGACTGAAGAATGAAATTGCATCAATCAACTTTTTAATAATGTGATGCTTTTTCATCACCGCATTGCTGTTTGCTTGACTATCAACTCATGCCTTCATTGATCAAACTGTCTCACTAGGGCTGCTACTTTCAACTTGCCTAAAGAAGCATGGCATCTAGCTGCTTCACCTCATGTCCTAAACAAACTTACACTGCTCTGCAGGTCCCAGAGGCCATGGTGTACTACTCTCAATAAAGTGATCACAGAGAGACTGGAGAAATATGAATGAGTGATAATGACAGGCTACTTTGTGTTAAAGCGTCAGTTAAGATCAAATATTATCTGATGTAAATTGATGTTTGTGAGAAACCTGTAAATTATGAAGCATTTAAAACTTTTTGAAATGGGAAACTTCCTGTCTCTCAGTATTTCTCGGAATAATGTCAATAAATACATTTTTTAAATTCTACTAAAGCAAAGACTAAACAAACATTTTCTTTACACGGCCCGTCCCTCCACTCCGCAATATAGTACATTTGCATTTTTTATTTAGCTTTTGTCCAAAGCGACGTACCAGTGAGATGGAACACATCACAGGCATACCGCTGTCAGGGAGCCAGCTAAGGTACCAGTGCTGCTAGGCTGAGCTTCCAGTGAGTGACAGTATAATCCACTCAGATTCTGCTCTCTGCTTAATACAGTCATTTCCCTCAGTACTCACTGTACCAGTGCTACTAGGCTGAGCTCCCAGTGAGTGACAGTGTAATCCATTCAGGTACTGCTCTCTGCTTTATACAGTCATTTCCCTCAGTACTCATTGTACCAGTGCTGCTAGGCTGAGCTCTCAGTGAATGACAGTATAACCCACCCAGATACTGCTCTCTGCTTTATACAGCCTTTTCCCCCAGTACTCACTGTATTGCACAATCTCCAACATCGTCTCCCAGACTCTGAACTTCAGAGACCCCAGGTATTTAGCTACATCTATCAGTGCCCCTGCAGGTAGCTCTGGGTCCTGCAGTGAGCACTGGGCTCTGTAAAAACAGTGACAGGCAGGAGTCAGTGATGCTGTGGGGTATGAAAGGAGTCAAACACACAGAGGAAAAGTGACTGAGAGTCTACAGCATCACTAACTCCCCTCAGTCGAGAAAATTTGCTGATTAGATTGATTAAAACCTCACACCCCTGTCTGATGATACAATATTACATTGGCATTGTTTTCCTGTTTGTTTGTTAAGTGGCCTGGAATCATCTCCAGAACACTGTAACATTAAAGTAGTTTAAGTAATAATTGAAAGCATATAATAATTATTATTACGTACTTATCTTTGTTGTCCTTCATGGTCTGAAAAACAGGAAAACAAAATGGAAACATTATCTGCAAAACATGACACTGATTTGCAAGGTAAACTATCAGACTTTTGGGATATCTGTGGGAAATTTCTTCTCTGAATGTATTTAAATTTGTTGTGTTCAGCATGGGCTGGGTGTAGTTGCATGTATTGCTCCATAAAAAAAAGAAATTCCTTAGCAGAAATACTCAGTATTGAAATGTTTTAATTCCTTTTACCAGGACTCTTTATCAAACACACAAACACGCAGAACAATATATGAAAATCATCTCCTACCTTCAAGATGAAAATGTCCCCAGCTTCCATGGCCTTCTCAATATCTAGGATGTTCTTTGACAGGGTGGAGACCTGTTTGGAGATGTTTTCTATCTTCTCCTTCATCCTCTGGCTCTTCTGCACCTCTTCCTCTCTCAGTACAGCCAGTCTGGCCTCCTCTTCCTTTCTCAGGAACTGATGTAGTTCCTCAAATTCCTCCTTTATCATCTTCTCGGTTTGCTGGGACTGACTCTGAATGTGAGAAATTCTACGTAAATCTGAAGGTAATTTTCATAGTGAAGTTTAGCTTTCTCAGGATAAATCTCCATACCTTCATGTGTTTAGTTGTTTCTTCAAACTCCTGTTTAACTTTCGTAAACTTCTCCAATTTTTCCTTTAGTGGAATCAGTAAAGACCTGAGTTCCACCTGATGTAAAATATAGAGACATATAATGAGAGATACATTCAACATGTATTTGACATCAAGAGACTATTCCAGGAAAATGACCAACTGCAGAAAACCAGTGCTGAAGGACGTCTTGTGAGGGTGGGACAATACCCAGAACAGGATCCTTTATTGTCAGCTTGCTTATGAAGTCCCACATTATAATTAATGGGAAATACTTTTGGGTTTGGCCTAATGTAAAGGACATCTTCACTGACCCGAAGTGCGTGGAATGCTGGTCCGGATGAGTTATGACATCGTATGAATGTCCAAATCAATGAAATTGTTTAGGTAAGATTGTAAAATTACATTAATTAGAAGCCATCTATATCATCTATCTTCTGTAACCGCTTACTCTGTTCAGGGTTGCAGGAGGTTTGGACCCTGTCCTAGATGCTACAGGCACAAGGCAGGGAACAACCTAGAATGGCACACCAACCCATCACAGGGCACACTCACACACCTATGGGCAATTTGGCAGCTACCCTTAGCATCCAATTACCCTTAGCATTTTTTTTGACTGTGAGGGGAAACCAGAGTATCCAGAGGAAACTCTACGATGACAGGGGACCATGGTAGAGACTTGAACCCAGGTTCCAAAGATGTGAGGCAGCAAGGCCGACCACTGCAGCACCATACCCATTTTGAAAATACATATAGAAAAAAAAAACATTTTAGTATTTTCAAACACATACAAAGAACATACTGTGATCACACAGGACATCAATGTACAATCATGACTATAATGATGGATGGCTTAAACACAAGAGAAAAGAAAGGGAAATTGACAAAGAACCACAAAAAATACAGACTGCTAATGAATGACAGAGAAATCATTAGATTCAACTACTAGAACAATGAACTATTAAATCAAAGAGTTCAGCCAAATGGCTACTTCAATATTAGTTTAAATACTAGAACTTGTGGCCGTAATAGGAAATTAGCGGGAGAACATTTTAAACTAAATTTGAGAAAGCACTTCTTTACACAGCGTGTAGTTAGAGTATGGAATAGTCTTCCTGTTCAAGTAGTGCAAGCTAAAACCCTGGGTTCCTTAAAATCAGAGCTAGATAAGATTTTAACTCTGAGCTATTAGTTAAGTTCTTGCCAAACAAGCTTGATTGGCCGAATGGCTTCCTCTCATTTGTAAATTTCTTATGTTCTTATATTATATTAGGTAGAGGCAAAAAATGTACAATATAGAAGAGAATACCTTCTTATCCTGTGCAGCTTCTTCAACTGGACAGAGCTGGTGGTTTCTGTGTTTCCTTGCAGTCTGACAGACCACACAGAGGAGCTCCTGATCATCCTCACAGAAGAATGAAAGTTTCTCTTCATGGATACTGCAGCGAGATGCACTCTTCTCTGGAGTTTCACTCTTCTTTGCTACCCTTGTTTCATTCCTTTGTTTTAAATATGACTGCACAACATTTCTTAAGACGATGTTAACAGGGGGATCTTCTACAGAGAACCCACTCCTGCACAATGGACAGCCCCGAGAGCTGCTCTCTTTCCAGAAATTCTGCAGACAGGCTCCACAGAAGCTGTGACTACATTTCAGGACAACGGGATCCTTGAAGAAATCTGAGCAAATGGAGCAACAGAGCTCCTCGTCCAGAGATGAAGCCTCAGCAGCCATGATACAGATTCTTTTACAACTTTTCTATAGACAGGCAGTCTGAGTGTATTTTTGAAGTTTCATTTTCACTTAACTGACAGGAAACATGTCTGTGATTGTTCAACTAATTTATTTGAGCCATGTCTATGTAGCTTCAAAGCAAACTCTATTTTCATTGACTGAATACCCCTAAATATCCAAATTTATCTTACTGGTTTACACTGATAGATATGTTACTCATATAGGAAATACCCAGTTTTGGTAGCAATTTGCATCATTCCCATTTTATTTCAAAAAGCAGAAGCAAGCACGGCTTTCAAATTATTATGCAGATATATTTTTGGAGCATTCAATTTGTCATGGAGAAATCTGTTATATTTCTTGAATAAACATATCGTTCGTAAAAGAATACCTTAAGAGATATATGGTCATTTGACAAAGAAAGTACACAGCCGTACAGCTGTCAGGGACAGCTTTCAATTCTAAGGTTTTACGTAACTGGATGTAATCAAAAATCATCTGTTCCTTAGCAGGCCTTAAAATTAGGTAAATACAACCTCAGATGAACAACAGAATGTGACATATTACACTGTGTCATTATTTATTTAACTAAACCAAAACGCAGATGCAGTGTGTGAAAAATTAAGTACACCCATGTTGCTTCCATAAGAATTAAGAGCTTGTAGCTAACCTCTGTCAGTACAACACGTTGGGGACACGTTTTTCTGTATAATGCTTCTGCGTTTCTGCACCCCACTCTACCGTGATGCACAGATGCCATGAGGCACCCACTGTTCTTAAAGGAGCAGCACCAAATTTTATCAAAATCAGAATCAGAATCAGCTTTATTGTCATTCAAACCACTTGACATGATTAGAACGAAACACAGTTTCTCAGGTCTCGGTGCGTGCAGCGTGCTACTAAACAATAAATAGATTAGATAAATAGTAAAATACTAAAATAAAATATCTGAACTGGAAAATGAAATGGGCTAAGATAAAACCACTGAAGTACAGAATTAAAAAATAATGTACAATATTGCACAATTATATGGCAGCAGCAACTTCAAGTGATCAGTGCAATTGCAAGGGTAAGTGAGAGTGACATCAAGGCAAGTAATTTTAGTGCAAAATGTGGTGGAGCAAAAAGAGGGTAATGATATTCCACTTGGCTACACTATGAAATTTACAAATGGGTCTGCGATCAGTGCTGCTTCCTAACTCAGAAACTCTTGTTCTTTTGGTTGTCTGTCCAAAGGACATTGTTCCAGAAGTCTTGTGGTTTGTTCAGATGCAACTTTACAAATCTAAGCCGAGCTACCATGTTCTTTTTAGAGAGAAGAGGATTTTTCCTGGCAACCCTTCCAAAGATGACACTTGTTCAGTATTTCTCTAATTGTACTGTCATGAACTTTAACAATTAACATGCTAACTGAGGTCTGTTCAGTCTGAGATGTAGCTCTTGGGTTTTCTTGTGGTTTCTCTAAGCGTTGTACGGCCTGACCTTGAGTTAAATTTGCTGGAATGTCCACTCCTGAGAAGACTGGCAACTGTCTTGAATGTTTTCTACTTGTGAATAATCTTTCTCACTGTAGAATGATGGCCTTCAAATTGTCTGGAAATGCCCTTATAACCCTTCCCAGATCAATGGGCAGCAAAAATAGCTTCTCTAAGATCATTGCCCATGTCTTTCCTCCTTGGCATTGACACACCTGAATGCTCCAGAACAGCAAACTGCTTTTATAGAGTGGGTGAAACGCGCCGACGATCATTTAATCGGGTGCATTTGATTAGCAGCACCTGGCTGCTACTTACCCTAAATACAGGTTCCTCGGGTTGTATGCAGAGGGTCGGTCATTTTCTGTTAACGACAGAAGGTGCCATCCAGTGTGAATGTCCTGTAAGTGCAGGCAAACCAGTATGTATTTTTGTTTAGTCCTTTCATCGGGGGCAAGAAAGGTCATACTAATGTTTGGGTATGTTTTATCTGTTTCCTGTCAGAGCCACTACTGTATTTCTCAACTTGAATTAAGCATTGCATATCTTGTTTAAGAAATCACAAGGAAACTGCCCCACCTTTTATTTTTTTCTGTAGAAAACAACTATTGTGTACTTAGGCATTGTTTCGAACATCATCCTGTCCAGAGATAACAGTCAGAATAAAGAGTCCAGTGGTTATTGTCATCCAGGTATTGACTTTCAAATACTTCTCTACAGGATAATGACACGAGAAAGAAAATGTGAAAATGCCCGATTTGACTCCTGTAAACAAGAGCACGTGTCCGGCTTGTGACACTGACCAATGTTATTTTGTGAAATAGGATAGTTTTCACTAAGGAAATATAATTAGAGTACATCTATAGTATTCACGTTAAGGTATAGGGTGCATACTGATGACAGCATGTTGTCACACCCACTACATGATGAACCACCTCAGGGTGAGAACCTGAGTGCAGCTGTGCAGTGGGTGATACAGTGTAAGTTTATGTTTTTTTTGCTGGTGGCTGGAGTGCCAATCCTGTCCCCAAACCCCAAGTTTTTCCCTGTAAGTTAAGGACCTCCTTGCAGGGCTGGATATAGATTGACATCATACCCAGGATGAAGCAATTACAGGTTAAGGGCCTTGCTCAGGGGCCCAACAGCATAGGATCACTCCTGGCATTCACAGGATTCAAACCAGCGACCTTCAGAGTGCTAGCACCCATGCCTAGCCTCAGAGCCACCACTCCGCTATGTTACGACAACTGACTGTGAATTAGGATAAGCAGCAAATTTTAAAATGTCACTCATTCTCTAAGTTGGATTGCTGCTGCGCCTCGTTAATTCACTTTTAATAATTGGATGGCATCTCATCAATTTTTTTAAAGTTATGTAACAGTCTAGCATTTTTAAATGAGCTAATTTTCCCGCCTTTTTACCGTATGTGCTGCATTTCTATTTGAAAGAAGGAACAAGAGTGTTCGAGATTCACGGTATGTCGGTTCCATGTACTGAACTCACCTTATCAACTATGGCATTATAAAGTCAGTTTCTCATTTTCATTCTATGGCACCGTTCAAAACGATGTTCAGATGATAGCAAATTATTTTTTGACATGAGTATCTATTCAGTTTTGTGCTATATGTGAAATTGATGTTGAAGCCGTAAAATTTTCAGCAAGGGCCAGTACAGCCTATATGTGACATAGACACCCGCCTAGGGCACACCTTCTGAGGGTGCCAGCCAATTTCACTTCGCCTCAAACTGGGGGTGCCGGCTGTGATGCTCCCCTAGGGTGCTACATCGCCTAATACTGGTACTGGATTCAGCATCCATCTGTATGGTCTCTCTCTCCTGGGAAATAGATTAGCTCTTCTCTGATTTCTTTTGTTACCAGCTGTCCATTGTCTTGATTAGTTGCCCAGTGTCTTTCCCCTGGTTGCCCGCTGCTGGCAACACTGCCAGGCAATGTTGCTCAAAAAGTTGGGTGGCCGCATCCTGAATGCTGATTAACTCCCCTCCTTCACTTCAGACCTTAGTAAGCAAAAAGCTGCACATCCGAGAAATACCCACAAGCCAAAGGCAAACCCATATCTATCTCGAGCATTTGGGTTTCTCTTCACTTCCTGTCTGATATGTGCCTTTCTTTTCCTGTTTATGCCTTTATTGCTTCACCACTTCCTCTTAACATTCATGTCAGCAGGAAATTCCTCTGGGTGTCAAACTGAACTTTGCTGTTGTAGTGATCATGCTATTTTATGTCCTCCTACTAATACTTGCAAACTTCGCATAAAAATTCAACGGCCAGTAATAGCGTGCGTCACGGCCCAATCCGTACCACACTCCCTCACCCGCCATGCCGATAGCTCACATACTGGATTGTTTTTCAACTACATTACACAAGAAAGACATCCTGTGATAGAGACATTTGATATAGTCATTCTGTTGGTTTGTGAATGTAGCACGGATCAATAGTATTGTCTGAATGTACAGCAAATTACAGGGGTCGCGTTATTGTTTAGTGAGAACTGCTGACTGAAAAAAAATCAATTTTCTTTGCTTGTCATCTTAAGTGCTTACTCCAGTCATTGGGCCAGCTTGTATAGACCCCTCAGATGCCCTCGGAGGCAGCACAAACACTCCATGCCCGGCCCCCTCAGCACCTCTGGCTCTGGGGGCAGCCCAAACACCTAGTCCACCGCAGTTCCCACCCAATCATGAGTGCATCTGGCACCGAGCGCTCTCCTGAACTGCAGTTTGGTATGCCCAGAGGACCAGGGTCAGTTGGCGCTCCTACTTGTGCTGGCGGTGGGCGACCAGGATGGCGAGCTGCACGGTGAGCGTGTGATTAAACTGCTCCGCCAGCCCATCACTTTGAGGGTGAAGGGGGGTGGTGCAGGTTTTCACGATGTCCAGCTTCTTGCCGACCTTGCCAAACACTTGTGCCTTGAAGTGTAGCCCCTAGTCGTTAGGCAGCTCCTCCAGCATACTGAAATGGTAGAAGAGCTCCTCGATAAGCTTTTCGGCTGTGGTCACTTCGCCCTGATCGGGAACCACGTACGTCTCGTGCCGTTTAATAAAAAAATCCATGGCCATGAGGAAATACTGATTCCCAGAGTCACTACAAGGAAACAGACGCCTCCCTGTCTGCAGCCAGTCCTTCACTCTGGCCAGCACTGGATCACTTGCCTCTTCCACACACAGCTGCTGGTGGTCGATGGCTGCCAGTCCTTCATCGCTGGTTCTTTCCTGACTGCTGCAGCTGCAATGTACCTCTGACTGCACTGCTCAGTGCAGAGACAGTGATAGCAGTAGTCCATCGCGCATTGTCTGAGGCGACAAGAGGGCGTCAACCTTGCCTGTCTGATGCTGGACCTTGAAGTTGTAGCGCTGTAGGGCCTCCATATCGCATATTTTGTAAAAGGAAAATCTTTGACCCCAATATATACTCAGTAACAAAAAAAGTTAAGCATCCGGAAGTAATGGTCCAATTTGGATGTAACTTGGTACACGTGCAGACCAACGATGTGTATGTAAATGAATTGTATTGTAAGGAACCGCCCAGTCTAGTCACCAGACACAGAGGATGACTCATAGACGCATTAGACAGCATTACCAGCATTTGATGGAGTTTGATAGGGGTCGCATTGGGGGTTTGCATGAGGCCGGCTCGTCATATCGTGCCATTGCCCGGCCTGCGGGGCTTGCAGATGTCACAGTTGCCCGATGTTGGAACCAATGGTCACGTGAGGGCACCGTCGTACCGTGGTGTTACTCCATCTACAGCAATGAATCTCAGTTCTGCATTGCCATGTGTGGCGAAGTGATCTACAATACCCTTTTTGTGAATAGCCGACTACGCCACCCCGGGGACACACTGCACCCGGGGAAATACGATGATAACCCAACTCTCGGATAGCCAAACAGAACACAGGTTCGATCCACCGAAAAGGGCCAGAGACATGAATCAGTAAGTTATTACATTCAAAGGGAGATTCGTAATTCCACGCTACACACAATAGATCTAAAAACCCGTCAGAGCAAAAAACACAGACCAAGCCCGATGAAAGCACAAACTGATCACTGGACCAGGAACTCTCCACAAGCGGGGCCTCCATGAACACTCAAGTGAGCACACACTGACAAACACACACGTGCTCGGTGGGCTAATGCCAGTGACTTATACTGCACACGGGTGAAATCCACCACCAGCAGGGAGGGTGCTGCTCAAGGCTACTAGCCCTGAAACACAAGCAAGGAGACAGGACACCAGGTTAATATAGTACCCTTTCCGTCACCCCACAATGTCCCGCACCAACCCGCCTAAACAAAGCTCGACCAAAATGCAATATAACCACAGCAATCAAAATAAACATTAAAATAAAACAAAAAAATAGCCAATCCATGCAATACAATAAACGAAAACAAAAAAATACAAAATCTTGAGGCAGCCTATAGGCTGCACGCAGAGATTGGCACCACTCCAGGAATCTCCAGGCACCAATGTTCCAAGCTGGGACTGTTGCAACCCAGTACTAACACTGACTGGGTGAAATCCCCCGCGAGCCCACACACCCCACAGGATACGCCGTTGTCAATAGCGTGTAAAAAGACAGACAAAACAGCAGCGATGTCCACTTCACCAATAAACCTGCAATACATTAAAGTAATTACAGGTCACACTAACAATGGATAACCCTGCTAATATCCCCGATGTACCTACCGCCGGCATGGAGAACTATACCACTGTTGGAGCTGCCTTTGCCATCTCCCCAACTACAAAACATGAACTACTTAATGAGGGTAGTTATCAGTACAGGGTGATCATATTAAAGCAGAGGGCTTACCGGCAATATAACACAGCTCCCCAGCGTGCATTACACCAACCGCCAGCATACCGCATCAATGGTTGAGGGATGGTAAAGAGTGCGCCAATTAACCACCTGCATGCTCACCCCACGGCGGCTACCCCCACAGCCAGCAACAGGAACCACTTCAGCGCCATACCTAGCCATCCACCCACTAGATATACAGAACTAAGCCCCGCCCAGGACACAAGGGAACCAATTAGGCAAGCGGATCAATATTCCCCACTTGGCTACACATGGATGACCGTCTTGTGCGCGTATGGCGGTGCCGAGGGGAGAGGACCAGTCCTGAAAATGTTATGGAGAGAAACACTTACCAAGTTACATCCAAATTGGACCATTACTTCCGGATGCTTAACTCCTAGCATCATGGTGTGGGGAGCCATAGGGTATAACTTCAGGTCATCTCTGGTAGTGATTTGAAGAAAAACCCAAAATAGGTCCATTTATGTACAGTGGTACCTCAGAACTCGAACTTAATCCGTTCAGAACTCTGGTTCGAATCCTAAAAAGTTCGAGTTTTGATCGAATTCTCCCCATAAGAAATAATGGAAAACCAATTAATTATGCAGAGGACATATTTCGTTGTTGTGTGCTGTGGTGTGTCAACAATGACAATTAATCACTTCATTTTATAATGATCTGACATTATACATGCATGTGATATCTGGTCTGTTCTTTGTATACATGTGTATGTACTACTGGACACACTACACTGTAAGCCTTAAACTCCCAAATGAATCTGTGATATTCTTAAAATCTATTTAATCATTCCTTGATTATGCATTTACAAATAAAAAAACTAAGGAATTTATTATACAATTTTATACAATATGATGAAAGTTGCCATACATATATTGTTCTTCTAAGAACACAGGAAATTTACAAACGAGAGGAGGCCATTCGGCCCATCAAGCTTGTTTGGGGAGAACTTAACTGATAGCTCAGAGTTGTTAAAATCATATCTAGCTCTGATTTAAATGAACCCAAGGTTGTAGCTTGCACTACACTAACAGGAAGACTATAACCAAACGCTGTGTAAAGAAGTGCTTTTTCAAATTCAGTTTAAAATGTTCTTCCACTAATTTCCACCTATGGCCATGAGTTCTTGTATTCGAACTAATATTGAAGTAACTATTTGGTTGAACAGCATCCAGACCTGTTACAAAAATTTATACCAGGATCATGTCCCCCCTTAGTCTCCTTTGCTCGAGGCTTAACAGATTCAGCTCAGCTAACCTCTCCTCATAAGACATTCCTCTAAGACCAGGAATCATTCTCATAACCCTACATTTCACCCTTTCCAAGGCAGCAATGTCCTTCTTAAGGTATGGTGACCAAACCTGCAAACAATATTCTAGGTGGGGTCTTACCAAAGAATTGTATAATCTTAGCATCACCTCCCTTGACTTAAACTCCACACACCTAGAGATGTAACCCAACATTCTATTGCTTGTAACCCAACATCCTTTTTTATTGCTTCCCCACTCTGGTGAGAATGGGACATGGAAGCATCAACATAAACACCAAGGTCTTTCTCATAATCAGCTTCCTTTATTTCAGTGGAACCCCTAAAATATCTGTACTTTATATTTATGCTCCCTGCATGTATTACCTTATATTTGCCTACATTAAATTTCATCTGCCAGGTATCAGCCCAGTTGCTAATTAAATCAAGATCCCGCTGAAGCCTCTGTGCCGCAAGTTCTCTATGTGCTAAACCACCCACCTTGGTGTCGTCTACAAATTTAACCAGTTTACTGTATATATTGTTACCAATATCATTAATGTAAATTAGAAATAACAGTGGTCCTAAAATTGAACCCTGCGGTACCCCACTATGAACGCAGGCCCACTGTGACATTATGCCTCTAATAACTACTCGCTGCTTCCTGTCTGTTAACCAGTTTTTGATCCAAGCTGCTACAGTTCCTAAAACCCCTGCAGCTTTGAGGTTAAGCATGAGCCGTTTGTGGGGGACAACATCAAAAGCCTTCTGGAAATCTAAGTAGATCACATCATTTTTGTGATCAATTTCTCTTGTAGTTTCCTCAAAGAACTTGGATTATAGCTTCCATTATTTTTCCAGTTATGCAAGTTAAACTGATTGGCCTATAGTTTGCTGGATTACTTCTATGCACTTTTGAATATGGGCGTTATATTAGCCTGCTTCCAATCAGAAGGTACCACACCAGCAGATAAGGAATAAACTATGAAACAATAATGTTGATGTACAGCACATCACATCCATGCCTGCACCATTAAGCTTCTATGCAAACATTGCTTTTTATAGACCAGTTCCTACTTTGGACAAGGCCGCTAAATATTAATGTGATTTGTAAAATGTCTGAATTCCAGACAAGGGGCATTTTCTCTGCAAATGAAAATGTCAAGCTGAGGTAGAACACATACAGCAGTATAGCCCAGGAATTGATTCACAGTGATGAATTTCATTCGTCCCTCTTCCTGTCTTTGCATGGTTGCTTGTATAAATTGACTTTACCCATAATTCCTAGGTGGAACACCCTTAAGCCAGCCAAATCATACGGTAAATCCTGGGCTTTGAAGAGTATGAATATAAGCAAGGGGACACAGTGGTACGAGTATTATAAGAAACCCCACTGTTTAGCTAAAATAACACACACGGTTAAAATCAGAAGCTAATGAATAGGAACTCCCTTGTCAACAGTCTTTATCGTCCTATATCTTACACCCAGAACACAACAAAAACAATGACCATCCGAGCACTAGTAAACACAAACATATAAGACATTCAGGCATTTCGTCGTGTTCTTTTGTGTTCTGTTGGCTCTTCATAAATCTTGCTGTGTGTTTTGCAATGTGCTGGTGCATGATGGGTAGGGGGAATTAGCTAGTGTTGGTGTAGGTGTTTATTGCTCCCGGCGAATGAACCAGATCTCATTCCTGCGGCGGGACACCCCGGGGTTCTCGTAGACAGCCACCATGTAGGCGTCCCTCCGCAGGCCTTCTGTGTCTTCCAGCAGCTCCCACAGCTGGTTCACCTGATTCATGATAGTTTCCTCTGTAGTTGTACCATGAAAACCCCTACCAGGGCAGAAATATACAGATGCATTTCACCATTTGGCACTGATATGCCATTTTGCATTAACGTTAACAGTGTTGCCATTTCAGCACCTAGGATTATTTTCACAGGGGATATTTTTCGATGCTTTACAATGCACTGCAATTTCAATTGGTTTCAATGGACGTCTTCTATGGAACATGACCCATTTCTTATTATGGATGTCAGTCATCTTCTCTTTACCCAACGTCTTTTGTAGTCTAATGGCCCATTTGCAATCAGAACAGTGCCACAGACAGTCCAGTCAGGGATCACGGTGCCCAAAGGCCTCGATGTCCCTCCTGCCCCACCTGGTGATAACTCGCAGAGTGTCCCTGTGGACTATATAAATGTCAGGATCTGCAGGTTCGGGTGGGTTGTCCTGTAATGCCGCTGGCAGGTAGAAAGCAGTCACAACTTCCTTGAGAAATCCATTCCCATCCTCTAGCATCTGTATTTCAGTCACAATGGGCACAGTCATACCCAGGTACGACCCTGCATGACAGAAAGCAGGTCAGAATCAGTCTATCCCTCTTCTTACAAGGGAAAGCAACATAATTGTGATGATGATACGCAGATTCATCAATGACCCCCTCCATGCACACACTTCTGAAACGTTCATAAATCCAACATCCCTTGAAAGGGAAATGCCAGCATGTCTCAGGCGGCCTCAGATCGATCTGCGGGGACAGGGGGGGGCTCCTACCTGTGGAATTCTCTTTGCAGATGTAGCGCATCAGTTTCATGAAGCCCATGGAGATGCTCTGTTCATACAGCTTCTCAGCCCTAGTGATGCAGGCCCACTTTCCTGGAGGGTAGGCCCTCTCTTCATACACATTCTCCCCCAGCTGAGGCCACACACACACACACACACACACACAGGTTTATATTCATATCTTTGTGGAGACCGTCCAATCAAATCAATGGCAAAAAACCCTAATCTTGGCTATGACAACCTTAACCCATACCCAGCCCTAACCTTAGCCATAAGTAACCAAACAAAAGACTTTTGGTATTTTTAGTCTCTTGATTGCAATCACAGATCTTTATAAAGTTAAGTTTCCTGTTGTGGGGACTGAAAAAATGATCCCCACCACGTGAAAATAGCAGGCTTTTATCACATTGTGGGCCATTTGGTCACTGTGTTGCCAGCAGATACCTGCATACCTTTTCATGCATAGACAGGGTTACAGATGGAACCTCCTCGCGGTTGCTTCCTGCCTGGTTTCTTCTTGTCATCTCTTGAATTGTTCCGATCATTTCTAATAAACCACGAAACATAAAAAACCCCACAATACTCTATCATCAGATTCTGCAAAGTATTCCTTGCTCTGTTTTACTCATGTGTTTATTCGTGTCTATACAGAGCTCACAACTCTTAAAAACTGACATTTTCCTAATGCAAGAAGTTGTTTTTAACATGTGTATGTACATACCGAAAAAATAAACCCAATGTTTCTATCCAAAGCAATATATAATTAGGAAAACTGGGCCAACTAGTCCCTGGCGTAACTGGGAGTTAAGGGCCTTACTCAAGGGCCCAGCAAGAAAATCACTTTGCCGACTACAGGATGAAAGGCAACGTTCCAATCACAGACAGAGCGTCCTTACCCGCTGAGCTGCACACCGCTGCCATACTGATATTGGCAAAACCATCTCACGCAACTCACGAAATATACTGCTCATAAGCTTCTTGTTATTTTTTAAACACATTTTAGTAGGGAGCCCCATTAAACATTATGATTTGTACTTAGTACAATGTCAGAATTAAGTCCAAATGTGCAAGAAAACCAAAAGGTGAGTAGAATAATCCAAACTGAAATAAAAGGCAGCATTTTCCATGTTTGTTTCAAGCTCATCAGCAAGCACTGGAGCCACCGCAGCACCACTGGAGCCACAGCAGCACCACTGTTCCATGTTTTATCATCTCTCTTTTTTTTTAAACTGTTTTGTGACTTTCAGGTTCAGTGGGACTGCCCCTGTAATTTTATCTGAAGTGAGTTTTGATTAACATGCTTTAAGCTCAAACATTATTCCTTAACAATATGTGTGTAAGGAAGAATAGGATGATATAAGGCGAGGCCTGTACCTCGAGGGACGGAAACCTGATGCGTGCTGGCCACAGCCTGCCAATGGGCATACAGCCTCTCCTCGTCATTGTCCTCCATTGGCTCAGAATTATCTGTGACATCATTCCGATGCTCGTCTTCCAATTCGGCGAGATCTTCAATGGAGATTAGTGCCATTTTTTTGCAGCTAAAGGGCAACTGAAATACACCAGAAAGACCAGAGAGCTAATTACTACTACTAACCATTCTTGCAGACTGCCTAAATAACATTTCACTATGAAAATTGGCTGCTGTATGTTGAGAACAGACCAAAATATCAAAATACTGCATACTGCCAATGCAAGTTTTCCCAATTTAAATGCATTACAGAAAGCTATATACTGTCATGTGTAAAAGTACATCCCATGAAAAATGTTGTTGTTTTAAACTTATTTGGACAGACAAATCTAGGATATTCATTTCAGAAGCAGAGGAAAATTATTAACAAAAAAATGAACTTCTTGCGTGAAAAAGTTAGTACACCCCTACATTCATCATTACATTTAACCTAAAAAATAAAATCAGATGCATAAGGTTCAAAGATTAGGTACGAAGATATATAAGAAACCCCTCCAACATCACACAATTAAAGGTACCTTGCATGGAAGAATGGGCAACAATTTCTCCAGGTCAATGTAAAAAAACTGATAAACACTCATAAGAAAAAGGTAAGGTCTGCCGAATTGGGGCAACACCAGGTATTAAGTGTAAGGAGATACTTTTTCCCTACAGACAAACGTGACATTTCTGTACATTTTCTGATTTTCTTGAATTATTGATTCACAAAATCATTGTTTTTGTTAGTATAAATTACCTATATTGATCAAAATTCTTCAAAGATTAAATATTTGTTTGTCCAAATGTGTTTTTCGTGGGATGTTCTTCCTTTTTCACTTGATTTTCACCTGTCATAATAAGCCCTGGTTCAGCAAACACAAAGATTTAATAGAACATGACCGTGGAGGGGAGGGGCAGTCACCTCACACCACAAGGACTGTAGGTGTGAAAATAAGCCTGTCTATTCACAGATGTAATCTCACTCTCTAATACGATTTTCTGTTCTGATTAACCAGGGGTTCAGGACTTCCCAAAGCATGCGACAGTGCATACAGAATGGTGCTCTGTTAAGGGCAGAGCAGTGCAGCAGTCTGTTACCAGGGACACAGTCTGACTCATCAAAAACCCCATCGAAGCGGTTACTAAATATGGAGGAAGTAGAAACATTATCAGAGTCCATATTGAACATAAAATGATACTTAGTTTAACTCTCTCGGTAGGCCTATCAGTATTTAATATTAATACTAATATTTAGTAGAGGTATTAGTTTCAGTATCTACGATACTTCAAACATTTACAACTAAATATGTGTTTATATGACTAAATCTGTCTTTATATGACTTTCTTTCATTATTTAACTTATTCTGTAGTACAGCAAAAGGGAACATGGTTTGACTGACGCATCCTATTGAAATAACTGAATCGTAAAGTAATTGGAGTGGCGGCCCCTTCTTATTCAGTCGTTCTTAAGCGGCGTGGACAACGCGTTTGGTGTTTTTGCTAAACTAACAAATGTCCTTATTCACACTGTCCTTATTCTTAAACAGTCCTCAAAAGTCTGTCTAATATAATTTAGGTCAATGTAAAGGTTTTCGGATACGGAGCCGACACGTAGCTTTGCGCGCAGCTGTATAACAAACATGTCGATCACAGAACAAAACACCAATCACAAACATTTTTGATCAACTTGCTCCCTCTAGTCGTCATTTTACTGCAGCGTAAAAAAACGAAGATTTTGTTGCAAAAAGAAATGCTGCGTGGAATTATTTCGGCTACAGAAAGCATGACGTCAACCAAAAAGAGGTCATTTGTCGACAGTGCCTTGCAGTTGTTGCCACAAAACGGGGAAACACAACTAATTAGTTTGATCATCGGCACCACAAAGCCCTGTATGATGAGTGCAAGGCAAAATCTGATTGCCGTCCAAAGCAAAAAACTATTTCAGATGGAAAAACTCAAAGGAAATAACCGATATGATAACTTTCCATCTTGCAAAAGATATGGTACCTATTAACACAGTCAGCAAAGAGGGCTTTAAAAACATGATCCGGTCGCTTGACAAGCGGTATATAATAAAATAGGACCTATTTTTCACAAATTGCCATCCCGGAGCTGTACAAGAAATGCAAGGCAGAAGTTGAAACGAAACTTTCAGCGGTACAATATTACGCTGCTACAAAGGATTTGTGGTCCAGCCGGACAACGAAGCCCTACGTAAGCCTGACTCACCACTTTATTAATGACGTCTTCCACTAATTAGACGACTTGAACTAATTAGATTTTTTTAAAATCATAATATCGCAATATATATCGCAGAAAGAATAAATATTGCAATGTGATTTTTTCCCCAATATCGTGCAGCCCTAATAAAAATGAGTTTGGGAAAAATCAGTTGGCTTTGTAGCATAATATGTCTATGCATACAGCTTCATATTTCAGGCAGACATCCCATTTGAGGTGTAGGCTAATGCATTAGGATATGAACTGTAAGACATCACATACAGAACAGAACCGCTAACGTAAAAAACAGACATTCATGCTGTACAGCTCCTTTGGAAATAAGACAGACACACACACATTTTCAGCATGTGTCCACCTTTCAGTCTGCACACACATCACATGTTGTCTAAGCGTCGAAGTTTGTGTAATATTTAATGACAGAGTAGCCGCGTTTTAAAGAGACGACCTTTAATAACTTGCTTTTCAGTCTTAATAATAGAATAATAATGAGCTTGTACGTTTTTTATAATTATTTTTTCCACATATCTGTGTAAGACATTCGGCAAATTCTGAAAACCAGCGGTAAAACACAATTTGAAACCCAAAATTAACATTTTCAATATCTCCAGGATCATTTCCCGGAGCCTGACGCTTCAGATGGATGCTGCTTTTCCTCAAGTGCCTCTTAAACAATGTTTATCAACGCAATGTAGCGACTTGTAACGACTTAAGGCGTCTCTCAGTACTGCAGACACATCGTACAGCAGGCAGAACCCAATTAATGCAGCAGCTCAAAAAGAAAACAAACACCGGTCGGCTAGCATTAATTTCGGCCTGATTTTATTAATCAACACCGCTTACATACTCGTATCAAACTGCATTTACTTCAAAGTGAACATATGTTCCTTTATTGTTTTTATTATTAAACGGTGGTCACAATGTGGCAGTGGACGCAACGCTAAAATACATTTTTTAAAATTGTTTAAAAACTTATTATGTGTGTAAAGAAATACTTTACAACAAATACAAAGCAAAGTTAAAACATCAAAAACTGTCGTATAAGAATAATCGTATCAAAACACCAAATGTTTTGTAGGGCAGCCAGTTTAAATAAATGTCCTGCGTCAGGCTCATTCATTAGAAGCAATATTGAAAAGTAGGTCAGTTTCATTGCTGGCGGGACACAAGGCGAAGCATTCAGCGATAAATAATACATTGCGCTCTGGCAAAAAAATAATGGCAAAATCTCTGCACTGTACTATCAGCCTACAAACAAATTATTATATTTAGGGCCAATAATCCAGATAGTGTTTGTTACAATATATTGCATGCTGCAGTAACCCTGGGGTTAAAGCACTGAAATAATTTATATATAGGCATGAAAACAAATACTCCGTAGTCACTATTTACAGTTGCGCCGTTATTGTAAAACGCAACTATTTATTTAATATAACTTATTCTGCGTGACAGAAAAGTCTCATAAAGACGGATCTGCCAAGGTACCCAACGCAAAATCATAATACATACCGGCGGAAAGCGCAGCTTTTGCTTGCTTATCGCGGCGGAGTCGCTCTTCTGGAAACGCAGATAACGCAGGAGGGCTCAGGGGGTCACGTGGCATGAGAGACGCCGGAGTAAACAGTGAGTTCCTACTTTGCAAACACTCTAATACCACATGCATTACACATTAAATACGTCCCCTTTGCTGTTAAATAAAGGATAATAAAGATAAATCAAAACGGTTAATAGGTTAATCCATCTATCCACCTTCTGACGGGTTATACTGCTTAGGGTCACACGGGGGCGCTGGAGCCTGGCGCACGCTATTAAGCAGAGTTACCTGCAGGATGTTTTTCATTAAGCAAGGTTAGTTGAAGCACCTTCTTAGCAGAGGCCCCTGGGCTTCAGCCCGGGTAAGCCTGTGCATTAAAGCGCCCCTGACAATACCTGTTAATTTACTGAGTGACATTTCCTGCCTTCATCGTCATAGGCCTTTATCATCAAGAGTAGCTGTTTAAAAATGTTTGCACAGATTAAAGAACTATTTATATAAAATACATTTACTAAGATAGATTGTATTCAGTTTCAAAGTGGTTCTTTTATTTTAGAAACACCACTAGGGCATCTGCAAAATTGTGGTTGTGGTGTCTATCAGGTGTTTTCCCCTGACATTCTTTTTGCACTAACTGATTGGAAATGTTCTAATGGAAATAAACTGGGCAGGTTTCACATAGATTCGTTTTGTTATTTTCTTCTTGAACCCTATAGAATGTAATACAGTGAAAACTGGGATGTCGGGTAGTAAACCAATAATCACCAACTGAAATACACTGAAATACAACAGAATCCAGTTGTATTTAATCACCGGGGGGCGCAGTGTGGTGCAGTGAGCAGGGGGCCCTTGGCCCTTGTGGAGCCCTGAACTCCGACTTTTCTAAAACATGTAGCACCCGTTTCATTTCAAGAAAAACCAGCTTATAAGTAACTTAGCAGTGATTCCTGACATTTTTTCTGCTCCAGTTCTATCTCGTTCCCTTGCTACATTATTTCACAAATGTAGTGATTTTTTTAAAACATACGCAGCCACCATTACGCAGCCACCATTACGCAGCCACCATTTGAATCCAATACAAGCTGCATTCAAAATCTTAAGAATATCCTTGAAGTTTGTTACTCTTACTCGGCAGGCACGTGCGGGGGGGGGGGCGGAGGGGGCTTGAGCACCTGCCCCTTTCCTCTTGGGTACCCCAAGTGCCCTTTTCTGGAACATCAGCTGCATCTCCTTTAATAGAAACAGTCTTTCCTATGAACCACTTACCAGTGAGCCTTTTGAAAATTTCCCAGGCGCATTAAATCAGTCTGCACTCCTAAAAGATTTAGCTCATTTTTACTTAAAATTGCAAGCAAAGCTGCTTCTACCAGCATCAACCATGCAGACGATAACAGAAGGATTTTCTGATGTACATGATCTAAATCAGTCTCATTTATTATAATAAATAATTATTATTTATTAAAAGTTATCTATAATTAGAATTTCTGAGTATGTTACTGATAAAGCTGCATTGAAAACTGAAGATCTCTTCAGAACTTCTACTAATTACACATTAAAAACTGCCCAGAGATAGAAGACATATTTCAAGGAAAACTTTAGATATATTGAACCCCTGCCAAAATGAAATAGGGATGGAGTGCTTTGTATACTGTGTTTATATAAAGGAAACTTTAAAATCCTTTTTTTCAGTGTCAAACCTTCAATGAACAATATGGCAATCTCATACCCGTATCACATCATAAGATGTTTTACAGGATGTATGGGATAGAAGGATCATCAAAGAAAATACAAATAAAATTTGAATTTGAAATTCACTGCTGCAAACTTATGCTAATTCTTTAGCTCTGATTCTTTACCAAGACTCTTTTTAAGATGTCAAACCACTTGGATCTGGAAGGAAAAAACACAAGGCACTGGGTGTTTATCTCACTCTAGCTGATACAGCACAGGATTGTTTCTTGAAAATTTCAGGAAGAGCTCATATTCTTGTCGGTTTTGTGAAACTGACAGAAACACGTTTTTTGTGTTCATCGCTGTCAAAGGCTCCGTTAAGAGCAAGAGAGTCATACAAAATGCATTTACAAAATACATAGCTTGGACAAACAAAACGTGGGATCAATTGTGCCTAAGTTTTTAATGAACGTATGTATTTCCATGTTGGTCAGTCTGGTTGATGTCTAGCCTTGGTCATGACCTGTTTGAAGGAGCAGTGTCTATTGATCTAGTGTTGATGAGTCATCTTGTGGGTGAAGGGAAACATTTCACTTATTCAGATTTGAATCAATGAATTAATCAATTTCAGTATATTGGAAACGACAGGAATGACAAACCTTCAGAAATAGTCCCAGGTAGTGGAAAGCTGCACTGAAATGGTGCTTTTTGAGGCTATTCCTCTTGCTTATTAGCGACAAGATTGATTCGTCTGCTGATAATGAGGTCTGGCAGCTTATCTTACAGCTCAGACAGATGGATGAAACTTTCTGTGCTTCTGAAATTTCTACTGATCAATAGCATTCTTGCAGGTACTTATCGATGACTGCACCATTATTTATGTCACTACCCTGGGCTGATTGTTGACCTTGGTCCACTAATACGTCTTTGCACTTTAGGTTTTGAGCGCAGTCACTCATTTTAAGTCACACTCCTGAAGACTGCAGAATTTCAAGAATTTGTGTGGAATGCTAGCAGAGCATCGCCATCTCTTACAAGCCTACTTGAGTTGTTTTTCACCATTTATATCAGTTTTAAATTTTCCACGATGATTATTGTGAAAAGACAAAGCAGAATTATATGTATAGCCTAAGGGAGTACTATAACATCGGAATCCTTGCAGTTTTTTTCCCTTGTCCTTTATAGTAGCGCCCTCTATTGGTCACTAACAGCCGCAGCAGAACCTCCCGATCTACGCGCTCCAGGTACCTCACCCATATGCTTTCACGTGGTTGCTCACTGAGCTAAATAAACCGGCTTCTATGTAAGTATTTTGTTTGGCAATTTTAATCAAATTCTGTATACTTAATTTTATTGTGATTTTTGTCATGGATTGTATATGCCGTAGTGAAAAGATCTAAACCACCGTAAACGGTTTGAGGATAAAGTACCGTAGGCCTTTCTGAAGCCGGGGGTTTTACTAAAAACGAGGCGGGCAAAGAAGCCCTCGCTTTCGGCCCGACACAGCTGTTGTCCCGCTCGATATCTTCGAAGTATTTTAAATCAACTAAATGCTCAGATTAAATATGTACGTTGACGCTAGTTTGTAGACTTCGTGACAAGCGACTGAGTGTAACTTTAATTTTTATCGCAGTTTTTTTTTTTTTCCCTGTTTTTTCCTTACTTAGTTTGGTACCTTGAGCATTTCGTGTTGAAAGTGTAATGAATTTCTGGATAAGTAGGAAATATAATTTATGTTTTTTGTGTGTGTGTTCAATGATAGCAATGGCCCCTAAAATGAAAGCAGCCCCTAAAAAGCGCAAAGTTAACCGCGAAGCGGCCGCTGGTGTTAAGGGGCTGGGAGCGATGGGCGACAGCGACTCGGAGCAGGAGCTGGAGAGGAACTTCGCTGTGATCGAAAGACGGGACCCAGCAGGACGCTACGAGACGGGAGGGAAGGTCGGAGACGAGCCCAGTGGATCTGAAGGTTGCAGTGAGGATGAAGACATCAGCGAGGACCAAGAGGCAGATCCCGCAGAAATGAGTGAGGATGAGGATGAGGATGGCGCCAGCGAAGAGTGTGTGACTGACGGCGAGTCTGACGGCGCGGCTGGACCGGACTCCGAACCCAGACCAAGGCAAACCGAAGAAGACATCAAAAAAGGTGATCGCAGAGCTTTATGTACATTTGTAACATATTGTTATTGCATTGGTTTTATAACGTGGCTTATATTTTTAGATACCTGGTTTTTAGTAAGCCAGTTTAAAAAATGTTCCCCTCTGGTTCTCAATCCTCTACCAGAATGTTTTCAACCTGCCACATTCATTATTAGCCTCTTAAGGATCATATATAAGCCTAAAGGTAGGGTTGGAATGAAAACATTCTGGCGGGAGGGGAGCACCAAGAACAGGATTGAGATCCACTGGACTACGTCAGTGTTCAGCTCCAAGGTAGTTCTGGTACTGCTGCAATAATAAATAATAATTCAAAAGGGCTTGAACTGTGATAATAACATCAGTAATTAGAATTTTATATCTGTCACCTTAAACATGTGTTTGCATGGCGACTTTGGTATAATATTTACATTGGGTTCTTTCCACTCGTAGAACTGTCGGCGATGTCTTTTGAGGAGATCATGAAGCTGCAGAATAAAGTGGGTACAAAGGTTTTCAATGAAGTGGCTTATGGGACTAAAAAGAAGCAGGGCGCAGAGAAGGGGAAAAAGCGTCTCAATAAGAACAGGTATGTCCCACCTCATCCAGTGTTATGGGGAATTACGGAGCGGCAAAGCGCTGTCTTGCGCAGCTTATCCATGTATCCACTGGGTGGTGCTATTTTCAACATTTGTTTGCAGAAGCTGTTCAGTACACCGTGCTAAGCAGACTTGTGAGAATGACCTTTGAATGATTTTAATTGTCACGTTTGTTTTACACTTAGTGTATATACCTTGAAGACCACCATTTCACCTCTAAAATTATGGGATAGCGGTAATGGAAAAAGATCAAAGATGTGCCAGACTCGCATATAATATACATCGTGTGAACGAGCTGTGTATCTAAAAAGGATTCTTTATGTGTTCATATTGTATTGCTGAAATAATTTCCCCCTCTTTGATTTAAGACCCATGGAAATCTCAGCCAAGAAGCCCGTTCCTTTTCTGAGACATGTGGTGCCTGTTAAGAAAAAGGTGAGCTAAAAACAGAGAATAGTGGGTTAATGAAAGAATCCATCATGGGGAAAGCACCCATCTGTCAACGAAATTGAACATTATGACTGTAAAACACAAGGAGGGTGTGGATGCATCCAGGTCCCTCTATCCACCTGTATGCAATTAAGATTGTAATGCAAGTTCGCTGTATGTGTTTTAGGAAAGAGTGACCAGCAGCAACAATTTGGTTTCTATGTGTTTGCAGTTTGCCAAGTTTGAATTAGAGAGCAATGCTGTAATTCTTAATGCTGTCTGGTTCATCTGCCCGCATTATCCCAAGGGTGTTACTCAAATCATCTTTTTATATCCCGAATAACAAGAGTTTCACGGTGATGGTTGTTATATAGTTCAAAATATATGTTTATTGATTTATTGTGGGTTGGTGTTGGAGTAGGTTCTGCGTTTTGTTCCAGATGCTGAGAGATCCTCGGTTTGATGACCTTTCCGGAGAGTTCAAGCCGGAGATTTTCGAGAAGACTTACAGCTTCATTAAAACCATCAAGCAGACGGAGAAGGAGGTGCTAGCGCCTGTGTAAAACATACAAGCTGATGCTTCTGATTTTTTTTTACCCCTTGATGAATTCAATTATGACTCCTCTGAGAAATGTCTCTTGCCTCTTTTAGTTAGTTCAGAAGAAGATTAAGAAAGTCAAATCCATGAAGAAGAAGGAACAGCTTGATCACCTGTTGAAGAGAATGGTGAGCTACTTCTGCATCTCCTCGCTTTTCAGACCCACACTTAAAGGTCTTCATGACCACACTGGGAATCTAAAACATTTCTCTCCAGGTGGACCAGGAGAGAGCCCAGAAGCAGAGGGAACTACAGCGCGAGAAAGAGCTGGAGCACAAGCGGAGGCAGCGGGAGCTGGTGAAACAGGGCCATCGGCCCTTCTTCCTCAAGAAATGTAAGTGTCAGTGTAATCAATTTGCGGTAGCTGAAAAACATCACCCTACTGTGGGGTATCTCCGGAGGTGTGCTTGTCACATCCAACAAACACACCTTATTTAGCACACCAGCTAATTACCAGGTGTGGTAGGTATGTTTGAGCAGTGAAATCTGCAAACTGTGGTGCAGACTGGTCCTCCAGGACCGGAATTGGGGAACCCTGCTATAGAGCAATGACTGGACTTCCCGGAGGGTGACTCTGTGGGTTGTGTTGGTTCAACTGATACTTGTACCCTGCATTTCTCAATCAGGCGCTTTAAGCATATATATAATTGTTTGTTTTTCCTGTTTTGTTTTTACTCTTGTAAAAAGTCAATATAGTTGAATAGTGCGTATAAGTGTAAAATATACTGCTTGGCTTATTCTCACTGAATGTTGATTGAGATCAGGGAGCCCAAAGGTAATATGTGATATATAACTATTGCAGTTATTTATGATGTTAAAACGACTATAATATGAGAAGTATATTAGAGTGTAGTGTGTAGAATCTGCAGTTTGCACTGAGACTTTTGTACTTCGATTTGGGGAGCATCAGGGCGCTGTGACAATGAGAAACGAGGCCACATTGCGGAAGAATTACAGGTAGAATTGAGTGAATGTGGCTCTGCGTTTATTACGCTCAGTGGAATGTACCAAGCGTTTGATCGAAGGGGTTGTTTTGGTCTTGCAGATGTCCGCACAGAATCGAAGGTATGAAAAAGCCTGATCTTAAGTTTCGCTAAAACATTTTTACTCTTTCATAGGGAAAAAAAGTATCAACTTTTGTAAATTTTTATTATTCCTTTTAAAGATTATGTAGTACATGTTTAAAAATTTAAGTTTACTCTGCTGCTTTTGCATCAACGCTTCATGTGCTCTCAGAGATAATAATTATTTTTATCCATGGTGATTAAATCACTCAATGGGTTTCTAAGAAATTTGTTGAACTCCTTTTCTATTTACTTTTATACCCCAATATTTATTACAACAAAATCACATTCTGATATTTGAAAAATTTCCAATGCCGTACTGCCCTAGTATATTATGCAAAATACTTTTTTTATTTCTAGTAATGCCATCCTGATGTTATTGTATCTGTTGTTCTGACCAGATTAGAATTAAAGCTTGGATCTGTCTGTCCACACATCCATTATTATTACTTTTTATTTTTTTTTACTTTTTCATTAATTTCTGAATTCATAACCTGATATAATAAGACAGTTGTTGTATTGTGCTTCAGAGGCAGGCTATTTACATAACCAATCAACAAAAAAAGCATTTGCAAGTCCCACCCCAAAGTATAGTTAGTTATAGCTAGTTTGGTACTTTTGGTACTGGAACTCAAACGAGAGTCAATGGAATAGGGAAAGTACCAAAAGTGTGCTACCTGGTGATGGAAAAGCACCCTTAGTGAACATATACCTGGCAGTCAATCATTTGAATATTAGGTAACCTAATCAGTCAGGTGTTACCCATACCTGTGTTTCCATAGTTACTGATAGAACACCGTATTAACCAGGCTCAGCTTCCTCTTTAGTACTATCACTGTGATGGAGTGAACATTTCATTTCAGTGAACATGTCTTCCAGTCTCCCGGTTCTAGTTAAGATTAATAAAATTGTGTGTTTTATCTTAGCTCACTGTCAGCATATGGTGAAAAGCAGAAGCATGTTCCGGGTGGAACTGAAAGCTGTTAACTCCACATTCTGCTTTTCCGCCTCTTTTCCTCTCAGCTGACAAACGCAAACTGGAGCTGGCCGAGAAGTATAGTGACCTGAAGAGGAGTGGGAAGCTGGAGAACTTCCTGAGCAAGAAGAGGAAGAGGAACGCCATGAAGGACCGCAGGAAGATGCCGCTGCATCAGAAAGCTCAGTGAACGTGGGGGCGGAGCCTGATTGAACCCGTAGACTGCCTGTGCAGTAAAATGGACCCGCGTCAGGGCTCCAGGTACTGAATAAGGCTACAGGCCTGTACATACTGTACATAAGAATCAAAGGCTTTTGGTCACAGCCTTCTTTGTTGTACAAATGCACTGTTATTACCTCAGTTCATTTTTTCTGAGTGTTAACGCAATTGTAATTAATGAAATTGCCAAATGTCATACTATTTAAAAAAAAAAAAAAATGTTAGCCCATTGTTGCTTCGTTCTTTGAGTTGTAAGAGCGATCAATGGTGCTTACTTAAATATTTTTGTAGGTATTCTGAAAAATGCTATAATATACTATGGGGCCCAATGAACTTTCAGTTATTTAGGTCTTTCTAAGTAATATGGTGCTCTGCTGGCGAAATGAAAAGTTATGGGGAAATAAGTGTTTTGTCTGGTCACTTTCAGTGCTGTTTTACATTTAATTTTTACAGCACAGAAAATGTCAAAATACTGGTAGATGCTGTCCTGCAGAAAACATCCTGAAGGAAGGTAAATATGTGTAGACTGGACATGGTAATGGTGATTTAGGTTAAAATGCTTTAAAATGATGGCTTCTCTGTGCTAAATACAACCGTGTCTAAAATTATGCACTATTTTTTTCTACAAAGAGGGCTTATCTAATCTAGTGCCTATCCACACAATCCTCTGGGGTAAAAAAACGATCCAGTATTACTGAAATCAGATCAGCAAAACTCTCTAGTAAAATTCTATAATTTGTGAGTTTTAATCCTGCCTTTCTTCAATATTTAAGATGTAGAATACTACAACTCCTGCTGTTGCTTAAATTAACCCTGCCAGTTGGTAAACAGGAAAAATTAGCAGAATAAATTTAATTGCTCTATGAAATCTTGGCAGTAGGTGGAGCTGTTGACCAAAGTGGTTCTCAAATGTGTCTACCTGTTAAACTTTTAAGTAAAGGATTGGTCACTCTTCTGTCTGAACTCATTATCTTGTAAATAATGAAGTTGGTGAGTAATTCTATATACCATTGTGGAAAATGAACATAAAATAATGAGCCTACCTTAGCCGTGTCAATATTCCTGATCATTATTTTCTCAACCCTGATCCTCATGTTTTTATGCTAATGAAATACATTTTTGTTATTTCACCATTGCTGAAACTTTAACAAAAGTTGCCTTATAAATTATAAATGGATTAATTAGTTTGTTGAGGATCAAAGCTGGAAAATGCTCTTCTGTCTGTTAAAAAGTGCCTTTGGCCAAGATATTTGTTCGGGACCTTAAAATAGCCCATAAGCGTGTGACACATGGTAGCCATCCGAATGTCAGTGTCCTGTCGTCTTTGTTAGACCTGCTGCATATGAATTCCATATTGGTGAAAGAAGAGAAACTGAACATTTTTTTTTAATCAATGGTTTTTTAAATCAAAAGATGCATTTAACCTACATGACGTATAAGGCAAAGAATGGGCACCAAGGGGTACGCTTTTCCTCCGGTAAAGTTTTCTCATCCTTATCTCCAAAAACAATTTTTAAAACCCCATTACACTGTGTGTACGTGCAAGAGTGTGAACTCTGACTGACCTGTCAGTCCTCCTGCATAGCAGCCGTTGGGGGGGCGGTTAGCCTGTGATTGGAAGGTCATCAGTTCAAATTCCAAGTTTTTCACTGCAGGGCCCTTGAGCGAGGTCCTCACCCCCTACTGCTTCAGGGCCCCTCAGCGAGGTCCTCACCCCCTACTGCTTCAGGGCCCCTGAGCGAGGTCCTCACCCCCTACTGCTACAGGGCCCCTGAGCGAGGTCCTCACCCCCTACAGCTACAGGGCCCGGCTGGCCCTGCTTTCTCAAAACTGTGGTTCACGTTGCATAAAAGAATCTGCTAAATGGATAAAATATACACCAAGTGCATTTAAATTACGATGGGCCACACAAAGTATCGGGTGTCTGCCGTGAGTGAGAATTAAATAATATTTAGTGTACATTATCGGTGTCAGTTGGGGACTACAATATATCAAGTAGTGCATGCAGATTGATATAACCAAGACTAGTCTTGATTATTGAGTTATCCTAGTGAATAAGCATGTGGGCAGTCAGAAGCTGACAGGCAATTCACCCAGGATTGCTGACTGTCACCTGAGGTGGCAGTGAATCCGTCGTTGGGTAGGAAGAGGCAGCATGGTCCTAAAAGCTGGTCCCTGAGACACACCGGCTCCCGTGACGGCACCGCCAGTCGGCAGCTGCCCTGCTATGTTTGCCTCCACATCGCGGATACTGTGGCTACAGCCAGCGGGCGATTCTGTCGGATCCCGTCCAAAGTCGGCATTAATCATAACATAACCCTTTCTTGTACCCGTATTCTCGAGGGGGAAAAAAAAACATCAAGGGAAATTAAAAAGTAAAATAGCAGAAGCCGTAAAGTTTTTTTCCCTCTGCCTCCGTAAATGATCTTCACCACTGAACTTTATATGTCATAGTATGACAAATTCCTGCCTGCCTGTAGTACCGGTGTCTAAAAAAAATCATGATACATAAATTGAGTTCCTTTCCTCCTGCAGAGCTGCCTGTATGTTTCTCTACCATACAGGTTTAGATAGTGTCCAGCTGACCTCATATATATATATATATATATATATGTGTGTGTGTGTGTGTGTGTGTGTGTGTGTGTGTGTGTGTTTAAGGGATGAAAATGATTACGCTGCACTCCGGTAAGTGCTCTTTGCTAGGCAGTTGCAGATCTCAGGTTAACCAGTCAGTGCCTTTGATATTCTGGCCTAACGGTGTTATTTCTCAGATAATTACTTTCTTTCTTAGCGGGTGAACACACTTGAAATGGAATTTGATATTTTTGATTTGGACAACACAGGCCTCAGGTGGCCAGGCGGAGCTCTGGTCTGGGGCTATATTATTTTTGCCACGTAGTTCCTGCCATTCTCTGGAGCTGGTGCGGGACACCTTTCTTGCCTCAGCAGCCCTGCATGTAGGGTAAATCTGTATGAGAGTGACTACCTGTCTGACGTCCTGCTCTCCCGACATCTGAACAACACGTCCCCGTCTGGCCCGGCACAGTAATGTTAGTGCTGATGTGTTTTCGTCCAAATTCATGCACCAGATTTCCAAGAGGCATCCCTGCATGTTTGCAGCATAATTAGGACAAACAAACAAGCCTAAAATAGAAAAATGGCCCCTTTCCATAACTCCCCAGCAAAGCTTCTCAGGGCTATGGCTGTCCGTCATTTCATGTGGTATCAGAGTTATGTTTGGGAAATAGCAGCCAAGCCACAAAAGCCAGAATATTACTAATCTAGGAAAACACTTGTTTTTTTTTTTTTTTTAATTATGTCCTAGTGTGGTAGAAATAACTGTACTTCAGGGAAAGGAAAACATTATGCACAGTGGGGCTGTGTCAGTGTGAGGGTACAGATAAAATGTGTATACTTGTGACTGCAACATCTTGAAAATCCAGAAGATATATTTCTGGGCCTTTATTTAAGGAGAAAAGACACTTCTTCTTGTTGCTTTTTCATATTATTCATGAAAACAATTTTAAGAATAATCTCAGTAGAAGAGTCCCATTATAATGAGTTATGAGTTTTTCCACATGATTGTGAAAAAGCATAAATATCTCTATAATATAACATTATAATATAATGTCTGGAGATCAAATTTGAGGAATGTGCAAATGACACATTTAAATTAAGGACAGTGTCTAGACTACAGAGTGTTGGCAGAGATTATGGCTGATCTTACTGTGATCAGGAAGTTAAATAGGAGGAAGCATTTTCTGATAATAGATTTCTGCTGTTACTTATAAAGCTACAGTACAGAGCATAACAGCAAACAGCTGTAAGGACATTAAGGCTTCAGATGGACTTTTCAGTAGGAGGCTGAATCTCAATTCTGCAGTAAGTGGCATAGCATTGAGAGAATGCACAGAGGTTACTTTCTGAAAAACTGTGATACAGTACTTAGGATAGCTCTTTGATGGTTCTCATTGTATATTTTGAATGCTCAACAAGGTTTTGTTGCAGTGAAACAAAAATAATCAATTTCCAAATGAAATGTTTCAGATGATTAACAACATGCAAGTTAAGCTATTGTTTATTGTGCGTATGTATGCTCAATTCTCTTCTTGACTAATATTTTAAGTAATTTCCAAAAGTTGTTTGCAGAAATCTCTAAACACATTTCAAGATGCATGTACTTTGTTTTCAGATCCTTAAGAGGGGTTTATATTAATTGAATCCATAATTCATATTTGATGTTTTGTAATTCATTATAGATACTCCATTGAAAGGGATATTTAAAGATATTCCTATATTTAAATATTTAGATAATCTAAGGATTTGAAAATGAATAATTGATTTATAGATATCTTGAAATGATTTAAAAAATTACTAAAAACATTTCACGATGTTTTTAAATATTTAGTGCAATGTATGATTTAGATGTGTGACTGTCACAGTTAAGCTTTTCCCAGCAGGAGAAACAGTCTGAAGGACCCAGTGGTCCACCGGAAGCAGACAGTGACTTTCCAGCAGGGCTTTCAGACTCGTGCATGATATTCACTCTTAACCAATTCATTCTTTATGAGCAGAAGGACTTCTGATATAACACTTTCTTTCTCAAATGGACAAACCATCTCCCCTATCTGACACCTTTTTAATGCATGTTTTGTAATATACCACAATCGTCATCCACCCATTTTTCCATTTCCTAACCACTTCTCCTAGTTAGGGTCACAGAATATAACATGATCATACGACTAAAGTTCCTTGTTCTTCGGTCTGCCTTTATTTTGCATAAAATTATTCTCGGGCTTGTGGTATGATATTTCTTAAATGAATAGCCTAAGGAAAATATTTTAAAAATAAGATTATGTTATGGTGAACAAATGTACGTAGTTCAGGGTTTAACTGTCTATAAAAAATGTCTTCATAAGAGGTATTAATGTAGGAGATGCTCTAAAAAGGAGCATTAAATTTAAACACCCGTGAATCCTGCCGTAGAACTGACATTTCACTAAATTACTGTGTATAGTGCACCCCTTCTGGGTGTGATCTCTGTACATTTAATGGCTTTTATTGGTTTTCTCTTGGGAAGAACAGTAAATATGATCGTTATACAACTGGAACTGTGAAGTTTGCCTTCATTACTGGGAGAACGCCTTTGGAATATATTAATGGTCATAAGCAAGGATAGGTTGCTAAGCGACCATAACCATTTGACTGAAGTGTACACTTTCACTGCAATAAAACTGAAAGCCAAAAATGTTTTAATAATGCTGTGCGTTTATTATGGGGTACTAGAATGTTATTGAATATTGTACATCCACTGCTACTAAAGTTCTATTTTTAAAAAACAAATATAGCTAATCATTTACCGCTAGATATCTGCTTCTGCTCGGGGTATTTCTGTAATATGCAATGTGGTATGCTATGTTTTTGTTTGTGATTCTTAAATTTAAACCACTTTATATATTTCAACGAATGACAGATATAATTTTTTAAAACAGTGCAAACACACTGTAGTAGTACAGTATATTATGATATAGGAGAAATGTATAAATAATCTAGTAAATGCAACATATTCCTAATACACCTGTGTGTTCAGTAGGCAGAAGCACCTCATGCAGAAAGGGTTCAAAATGAAGTTGGACGTGTAAGTATCTCCAGACCCAGCAGTTGTGTTTGTCACACGGTGGCTTTGTGGACAAATACCAAAGGACAACACAGACTCTCTGGCAGTCGTAGCGAGGGGGAGGAGACGCCTGGAGCAGGAGTCGTCATCTGTCATTTATGCGTTTAAATAAAGCTGCTCCAGCAGACAGGGGTGTCGACATTTATTTCCTGTGTGAATCCCCTTACTCCCCATGTTGGAATGCACAGGTAACTCTACTTATATTACATAAAAAGACATTTAACTTGCTTCATTAAGTTTAAAATCTGGAGGTTATAAAAATATCAGCTAATTCTTATAGGTATGTTAGTCAACTGCCAAATTTCATTTTTACAGCTATAGCCATTAATAATGTTAAAATAAATACATTCTAATGTTTTAACATTGTTAAAATAAATACTTTTCCTTTGGTGGAAGACAGATGTGAATCCATCCATCTGCATCTGCTTATCGAGTACAGGATCGCAGTGAGGCAGAAGTGCAGCAGAAAGGGAAATGCAAGGTCATTCGTTTAAGTTGCCTAAGAGGTCAGTTTATTAATAGCTCATTTAGAAGCAATTTAAATGGGATCATTTTTGAATGGGTCTATTATTTCTGTTTCCACTTAAAGCAAAACCCTTCATTACACACCTTTTCCCAGAAGGGACTGATGAGCATCGGTGTAGATTTGAGGAGCGGGTGTCAGATTGTATTGGAGGAGGCACAAGTATGAGTGTAGCAGCAGCAGCATGCCACCCCCCCCCCCATTTCCATGAAAGGAAGTCTTTGGTGACTGCTGCCTCGGTGACCGCTGCCGCGGTGACCGCTGCCTCGGTGACCGCTGCCTCGGTGACCGCTGGCTCGGTGACTGCTGGATGTTGAGGATGTCAGTTGCTTTGTAAAACTCCTCTTACAGTTTAACCAAATTTGGCTCACTTCTGCTTTGCCGAGCTCTGGGGGGGGGGGGGGGGGCGCGGGGGGCCCCCGGGGGGGGGCGCGCGGCCGCCGGGGCCGCGCGCGGGCGGGGCGCGCGCGGCAGG
>JAODKC010000045.1:13551584-13588196 GCA_026777985.1 Mormyrops attenuatus
AAACCAGGATTTTGTTTCAACCAACCAGCTGGTTGAAACAAAATCCTGGTCTGGATTTTTACTTTCTGGACCTGAAATTGCCACCTCTGTATTTAAGTTCCACACATGGTGGTTAATGACTGGATTCACCCTTTATTGTTTGTTGGTGAATAACGTACAGTGTTACATTAATGATATTACTGCTAACAACACACTCATACTTAATATATATATGCAGCATGTCTTTAATGTATTCAAAGGCTTAAAATACATTAACTTTTAACAGCAAAAAGGCAGTTTAAAATCACACATACACGAACCGTGCAAACTCCTTCATTTGTTTGGAATAGAATAATTGAATGGAATAAATCTTAATTGTCCAGCCAAGTCTCACAACATAAATTGAACTGTGAACTGTGATTTTTTTTACAGCTGTAAGAAAGCCAGTGAAACCCACCATGGCAGAAGTCTAAACCTCTGCGCTTTGCTGAGACCTTGATGAAAGTGTTTTCACAGCCTAGAAAGAAAGGGCCTCCGGGACAATGTTCTCATAATATAATTATTGTACAGCGACCCTGAGGCTATGTGGAATGCAGCACTTAGGTGTCATGGAAACAGAGCTATACAGTAAAACAATGTCCCCACCGAATTCCGAACAAATTCCACGTCGCAGCTTCAGCAGGCGTGGAGCAGCTGAGGATTATGGATAGCTGATCACACTTGCTATAGCATTTTAGCCCCCAGTCCCAAGACGTTGAATGTTTTCTTAATCGATGTAGTGTGTGGTTCATATGCAATGTATACTCACCTGGATTTTCTATTTGCAAATGCAGTAAAACATCGACAAACTATCATAGTGATGAATTGGACCAAGTGTTTCGAGTAATGACAGTGACGACATAGACTCAGTGACAAGCGGTGTGTCGCACAACGAGGACCCAGACCCTTAACCCCTTGGTGATGCTGAGATATTCAAACATTGGAAAACATGTGGTCTTTAAACAGATGATCTGCCCTAAAATAGGCATGCTGGCCTATAATTACAACCTATCAGAGGACATTTGAAATGTAAAACTAAGCAGCTACATCCTCTCTGGAAAGCTGTTAATTCTTACAGTCTGGAAAGTAAAGCCAGAATTAAGTTTACAGTGCATTTACAGGCAGTGCATGGTTTAATAACACCGACTTATGAACGGACTGTCATAAAGTTTATTATATGAAAAGTGAAATACAAAGGTTCGTAATAACGAACACACGCACTGCTTTCTACACGAGGACCAGTTCGGTACCACATGTAGGTGCTAATTACTGCATTATTATTATTACTTTGATGTACAGTATTATTATTTTTCCAACTTACCTACAAATTCAACTTAAGAACAGACTTGGGGAATGGATCTCATTCGTAACCTGGGGACCTCCTGTACTTAGCAGGTGCTTTTAAGCAGAGCGACGTACATCTGAGGAAGCAGGGTCAGACTGACCCTGGAGCAGTTGTGGCTAAGGACCTTGCTCAAGGGCCCAACAATGATGTCCAGAATAATACCCCAAGTGAAAATAAAATAGCTCTGCAGTTCAGTGAATGGTTGCATTAAAGGGACAGCAGAGGTCTATACACTGCAGTGTCTCTCAAACTGGTTGTCGTAGACCCCCAGAAAGTCCACGTTTTTGCTTCCTCCCAGCTGGAAAAAATGTTGGAGTGTCTGGCAGGGAGCTGGGATGGAGCAAAAATGTGGACCTTCTGGAGGTCCACGAGGACCAGTTTGAGAAACACTGATACACTGGGATCTCCATCTGATACCTACAATGGGACACAGGGACGCTGCTCTGTGCCAAATGTAATTTCAAAAATTGTGGGAGTAAGGTAAAGTCAGGATTAATGGCACCATATGTTACTTATAGCAGCTAATGGTGTGTTAATCAGTACCAGTCAATGGAATTTCACTTCCAGGAAGCCAGTGAAATGATGGAGTTAAACGACCACACATGCTGCAGAGGATGAAAACAGTTCGGATTTTGAAATCGTCTGAAAATTGCAATAGTTTGTGTCAGGATATAATATCTTGCATGCATATCTAAACTGAAAAAAACATAGATACTTGCAAAAAGGTCATAAAATGCAGACGTTGACAAAAGTCACAAAAATTAGAAAGATAAAATTGACAAGGAATGAAAAATCAACCACTGAAAATGATGAATAAGAACAGACAAAACAACAAATGGCTTATTTTATACACTGGAAAATCAACCAGACTAAGACACCAACTGACATTACTCTTGGGTAACTGGAAATAAAATGACTTAGGCACGGATTTTGCACCAGGTACACATGAGGTTATTTCAGGAGTGATGGACTGAAAAAAAAAGCTAAGACACATCCGAATGATTTAAACGCAGCAGCCACCCAAGTCCAGCTGCAGTTAGAGCTTGTTCTCCTCAAAATGGTGCCACCTACGAAAGCCCTATCCCACTCTTTCTCACAGCCGCAAACTCTCATACTGCTCTCTATTTTAAAATGCTCACACCAGCATAAAAGCATCCAAATTGTGATGTTCTGTCCTTAAGTGGGGAGAGAGAAAGGGCCCTTCACGAAACTTGAATGGATGGCTTCTTCATATGCTAGTTCACCTCTGGGGCATCAAGCACAAAGACAGGTAGTTATGTTATTGTTGATACTATATAAACAATTTTGCCATGAGAGCACCTTTTTTATATAACAAAAACAATTAGCCTGATTATATATTGATATTTGGTTTTCAGCCATATCCTGTTTGCTCATCACCAACTGTACAGTTATATACAGTGTTGTGTAGTAATGGATTACAAAAATGAAGAACTTGTCATTTGAGCAAACGCAACCATTTTCTGTAACTATTTGTCCTATTCATGTTTTTAGACTGTGGGGGAAACAGAAGCAACTGCAGGAAATCCCCCAATAACCCAGGGAGACCATGGAAATTCCACCCACGCAGTCATGGCATTGACTTTTCACATCGACCTTGTATCGAAGTCTCTCATTTTATCATTTAAATTGTATATTAGGATAAATTGATATATAGATTATGTCGCCGAGCCCTGATGTGAAACAAATATCACCAGTTAGCTCAGGTCAGTGTACAGAGGTAATCCAATTGTAATCATATTCGATTACACATTTCAAGTAATCCAAAGGATTACACCACCGATTACATTTTTAGTCTAGTAATTTGGAATCTGTATCGGATTACTTTTCTAAAGCAATCTACCCTATAGTGGTTGTAAAGTCATGCACAGTGGTGCGGTGGGTGTTCCAGTAACAGAAGGATACCTTTCTCCCCAGCAAGACTGCATGTGCGGCCTCAGAATCCACGAAATCCATGAACGGAAACACTGGGTTAAAGCACAGGATTCCTTTTACATGGCAGTAATGTCAATGATATTACGATGATATTATGATATCAATATCGAAATTTACTGATGCTATGTACGTTGTAAACTTGTTACAGTTTAACGTTCTAACGTTCTAAATTGAAACTTATTGAAAGGCAATATGAATTGCTAGTTTCTTTGGATATATGCAGGTATTTGTACTGTCCAAGATCTCTGTAGTAAAGCCTCCATGTGGTTCCCAAGCTGGTGCTGATACCACAGTCTTGAACCATTTTGTAAGGATGTTGAACCCAACAGCTGGCACTCGCTGGGAAGGTGGCACAACCATCGCTCATGGCTTCTTTGAAATTTTCCCTGGATTAAGGTGTGATAGCTCTAAAGCTAACTCATATAACCCTTGAAGAGTAGAGGTTTTGAAAATAGGTGGAAGGCATTTATTAAAGACAAATAAACTTAAGGTATAGGGGAGGCTCAAGGAATATTGTAATTACGTCACACCTGATTTGTAGGCCTGAATCCATCCCTGGATTTATGCATTCTATCAATGTTTGATTGAGTCTCTTCTGGACATTCTGGATTTAGCTGTATGACCTATTCTTCCTTGGATGTGGAACAAATTACAGTGGCCCTGGCTGAATAGGAAATTATTAAAAATGGAGGGAAATGAAAAAGTCCAATACTTTATAAGTATATAAATGTAAGCATTTTCCATAAAGCATATTTTTTTACTTACCTCTTTCACAACAACACCTCAGTGCTAATAGTTCTGTAACTATTTATTTTATGGCTTACTGTTTTGCTCTGCCGGCCCTGACCAGGATAAGCGATTACTAGATGGATGAATGGATTTTAATTCTGGTTTTAATCTGGCTATTTTAACGTAACCTTCTCTGGGTCAGTTAGCACTTTCATAGAATTTCATCTTCACTTTGGTTTCTCTCATATTGATAATTTGTTCTGTTTATGGTCAGTGAGTCAATATTAATTTCCCCCTCAGGTAGCATAATAAAGTAGTTTAACTGGACTTGCACATATTTTAGTTTATTAATTAGTTTAGAAATTCAGATTAACGTACTGTATGTTTAGGCAAATTCTGGTGTGGTTGAAAAATTAATTTAAATATTATTGCCTTGATTTTGTCACTCTGAAAATATATGATTCATGTTCACTTACTTACCCTTTCTGGTTAAAGAAAGGAAGACAGACCATTAAAACAAAGCTTTTGTCTGGAGATTGTGAGACTGCCCACATTTTTAATTTCACATTTAAAATTTTTTACACTAACGGTCGAACACCACAGTCATTAAACTGTCTGTGGTTTAATTTTCCTTGCTGCTTCTCCAGTACAGTGTTGCATTAAGCCAGCAACCCAGGAACACAGCAGGGCACAAGTTAGGGGACCACTTTGTGTCATAATGACATGAAGATCCAAAATAACCTGAAAAGGGAAGGAAAAAATATTCAACTATTCAAAATCCAACTATTGAAGTCATCGAGTGCAACACTGAGCACATTCAGGGAGCTTAGAGTGGCGTAAGAACATAACAAATTTACAAACGAGAGGAGGCCATCAAGCTCGTTTGGGGAGAACTTAACTAATAGCTCAGAGTTGTTAAAATCTTATCTAGTTCTGATTTAAAGGAACACACTAGCAGGAAGACTAGTCCATACTCTAACTACACGCTGTGTAAAGAAGTGCTTTCTCTAATTCATTTTAAAATGTTTTCCTGCTAATTTCCACTTAGTATTTAAAGTAATATTCAAATTGTCGTTTGGCTGAACAGCATCCAGACCTGTTAGAATATTATATACCTGGTAGAGGCTGGTAGAGGTCTTGCCTTATTATGAAGGGAAACAAAATCCAAGATGAAGAGCAAAAACCAATGAATCAGGCAAGAGACATATGTAAGAACTGAATGATAAGTTCCAAAGGCTCAGCAGGGCTGGCCTAAGGCGTAAGCGGAAGACCGGCCGCTTAGGGCCCAGCGGCCACCAAGGGGCCCCCATCTGATCAGCATGTTGGAATGGGAAGGAAGACGACAAATGGCAACTAGGTTAATCAAATTCTGCTTAGGGCCCCGGAAAGGGTTGTGTGAACTCTGACTCTGGAAGATACAATGCAGGCAGTTGCTGGGTGAAGAACACCTGAATTACAGTCTGTAGATATCTTGTACATATGAATAGACTGCCATAAAGCCCATTATATGAAAAATTCAGGTTGAATACAATGGCTCATAATAACAAACACAGGCACTACTTTGTGTCGCTTGTGAAAACATTGCATGGCTTCAGTGGTTTGTCGGCTCAAGGTACAGAACAGTATTATATGTAGTTATTATTACTGAATAATTATTGTTATGTACTGTATTATTATTTTCAGACTCTCAGAGAGATCCAAAAACTTATTTTTCACAGTACAACTTTGTTGTAATTACTTTTAAACGCAGGATTTACTACACTTTACAAGATCACAGCAGGACGTATTTAAAGATTTTCTATATATCATATAGAATTGATTGAATTGAATGCTGGCAGTGATTTATATAACACTTAAATTTTACAGTTTTTATTTTAAAGATCAGTAAGCTGCTTTATGATAATGGCTATTGAGGAAGGCCAGCAAGAAATGTAAATTGACTCTGTTCTCACTATTAGGAGACAGCAGCAGATTTAGGGTCTTGAAAATGTGCCTGGATGGTATTTTTAAGAGGATATTGTAATTTTAAATTGGATAATAAATGTTCTCTGGCCTACCTTAATCCACCCTGTTTCCCAGCTTCTATTACCTGGTATCCATTGTTCCTAGCTGAAGGAAATTACACAAACTCTTATTTTCCTGATGGGTACACAAGATAACACAAAATAACATCAATACTCTTTGTAGAGAAACATTGTTTGTTGTATATCTCTCTGAGGTACTGGATGCCACAATGCTGTATTGTACATCATAATTATAGATGATGCAAAGGTTTTCCGGTATTGATATTTCAATTGATAATAACTTGAGGATTTGCAAACAATGACGTCTTTATTTTCAAAGAAAATGTTTGTTAGGTATACTGACACACAGTGCTGCACCACTGAAATACTGAAAAAATAGCAGAAAGAAATATGTTACATTCTTTCAAAGTAATGCACAAACTTCATCTACAGTAATGCATTGTGTTTTAATCATAGACTGGGTTTTTTCAGGGCAGTTATTGAAGTACTAGAGCGTGCATTGTTACAGGTGTGCAGGAGTAATCAGCGGTATTTATGATGATTATAAAAAAAATCTAAGAAACATGATAGATAGATAGATAGATAGATAGACAGACAGACAGACAGACAGACAGACAGATAGATACACACACAGACGCAAAGATACCCCAGAGCCATCCAGCCATCCACCCATTAAATAATTTTCTACACCCACTCATCCTATTCAGGGGGGGTCTGGAGCATATCCCAGAAGCTACAGTATGGGTGCAACCTCAGAATCACTATAACAAATCTGTGAAAAAAATTACTTCTTTAACAACTCTTTGGCGACAACAGTTTCCTGCTGTGTTGAAATATCTTGAGACAGTGTGGATGCGTTTGCCCCCCCGCTGACACATAAAAGCTGATTAGAAGAGAGCTGCTGAGAGTCATTCTCCTGCCCCCGATTCAGCCACACGTGTTTTTGGGATTTGGATGCATTTCCAGCACTTGACGTGCTATTTATTGCAGGAAGCATAAGCTGCTGTTCTGCACCTAGCAGCACTTCTTAGAAGAGCACCTCCACTGCTCATGCGAACGCAATATGCTCTTCTGCGTCAGTCTTAGGTTGGGGGGTAAATGAGTCCAAATCAAACACTGCACAGTTTGGTTGACCTGAGTAACAAGGTCATGCTACCACAATAAAAAAATACTCCTCTTTGAAAATGCCTTCTGTAATGCCTATATTTCCTATATTGCCTATATTTCTGGTATTTAGCTGAACAGTCCTGGATTAGTAGCCTTTACAGTAAGGGGCTCAGCACTCACCCCTAGGGGGCGCCAGTGTTGACTATGGTAGGGCATGATAACTGCCTGGGGCCCAGTTAAAGAATCTAGTACCCAGTTACAGAGCAGTTTTGAATCGAAGATGTTGTAGCCTGGCTGCTAGCATTTGAGTGTTCGTGGTATCAAACGCTAATCAAGAGTCCAGAAACTGAACTAATCTTTGGAATCTAGGTGTGTCTGAGCCAAATACTTTCCAGATATAACTGAATGCAAAAACTCAAAATTGTTGTTTTTTTGTGAAAAACAAGAATTCACACAAAAAAGAAATAATACTCTGATGCTATTAAAATAAGAAAATGGCATGAAGGGTATGTGAGATTTAATTATATACTGTAGTTTCCTGAAGATTACAGATCATGTGATTGTAACAAGGTGCAAGACTTGATTAAACTCTGCCGGCAAGATGGCGTTGTTAACTCAGCAGGTCTGTTTTCCAGTATCAAGGCTCGGAATTTGACACAGACGTTAACAGGTAGCCAGTGGAGTGACATTTCATGGGAGTAGACTGCTCAGGCAGGACTGAACATCAAAAGACAAGCTGAGAAAGGAGAATCACCAGGCTGTGGAGACAGTGTAAGGAAATATGGGCAGATCCTGATGGTACATGATATAATCTCATACAGTACTGTATGAGGCTTAGGCAGTCAAAGTAAATGTTTAAGGCTATTTATCGTAGTAGTAATTGCATATTTGCTCAGAAAAAAAAGCACAATTTAACATTATAACTCATGCAAATTAACAGTAACACAATAAAAAATAAACCTGAATTTTATCTGTTCTCCAAAAAGTTACTGATATCTTGTTTGCTAGCTAGATATGTATTTGTTAAATTGCTCCAACAGCTCAATTAAATAATTAACTTGATTTGTTAAATAACTCAATGGGGTATTGATTAGCCAAACAAGGTGGGGTAGCGGTCGAGACAAAAAATACGTGTGCGTATTTAATGACTGCTGCGAACACTGCAGTGATTTTAGGAAAGGTTTTAAAAGCTGGCGGACTTTGAGACACATAATATTATAGTCCTGTACAAACAATAAGATCGTTTCAATATCAGTTTCGGTGACTTTTGCGCAGTACTGTGGCTTATGTTAAGAAGGGTTGAGGTTGTTATCGAGGGTGATATCAAGGTTCTTGGGGTTCAGAGGAATGAGGAGGTGCAGGTAGTTATAATGACTTCCATGTATTTATATAAATAATATATATAGTAGTTAATTACGGAAGTAGATACACTGGCCTGAACATCATTTCAGAATAAAATAAAAACCTGTATTTCCTGCCATCCAAAAGAAAGCCCCATTTATTTAATTTCTAATGGATGTCACTTTCTCAGAAACAATCTGCAGTGAGAAACCGCTTGATGTACCATTCAAGATAATTACTTTGCAGCTGTTAGTTGATTAAACTCTTTGTCATATCAAATGCAAAGAAATGATAACAGAGAGAAAATATATGTAAATTGGCACATTTGTTTTATATATTTGGATTCTTCATTGCAATTCCAGTTTGTATACAAGCACTGTAGTTTTATCTGTCTACTAATAATCTGCCCAAAATCCCTTAAAGTAAAGTATTAAAAATGTCATTCAGGGATGCAGTTGTCATGTCAACAAGCTTATGTGTTTTAAAAGAAATCACCATGGATGAGTGACTTTTGACAAACAATCTTCATAAACGTAATTATCAGCTTCACTTCAGTGATTTCCAGGGTTACACTGGGTTCTAGCAGTGAATCCCAAGAAGTGTTTTCCCAAACTCAAACGGTATTTATATATAACCATTTTTTACCTCCACTTCTGTTTATTGGTTAGAAAAACAAAGCCAGAACAAACATAGACGACTGCGTTATATACACATGATTATGATAAATTATTTAAAAATATATTTTGCTCTATTAGCAAAAAACATTTTTTTACAATTTAAAATGTGACATAATTTATTTGAGCTTATTGCAGCTCAACTGGTAACAAATGGCCATTAGTTTTACATCCTAAAAAGTTACTTTTGATTCATCTTCTTTGATAACTATCTGCACACAAAATGATTGTCATTGTGGAAACTGCAGCTTATCAGCTAAGTACGCTCAAGTAGGAAATTCCACGTATAAAATAGCATTCCCGGTCAAATGGAGAAACTTACATTTTTTGAGTTAGAGAGCATTTTAGAGTGTTACATCCATAGATTTACCTAAATCAAGCATTTCATGCTACCTCATGATAGATATGTGACATAATATGTAGATATTTTCACTGGTTAGTCTGCTGGGATAACATATTTATGTTCCTCAGTCACTGGAGTTCAATAAGCTGGCCAATACAGTGCTTTGATTTATTTATTTGATTTATTGACTTCATTTATTGTTATATTTTAAGCAAATCTACTGAAGGCGCTGCTGACACAGTATTATTCTGTCATGCTGATGAACATTGGTGTGAATTGAACCCCTCAGTAGTTATCTCATACACAAAACATTATCCTGAAGCTCTTATTTTAAAGCTGAACTGCTGATGATCACATTTTGGCTACATTTTGACCAATGATGGCAGATCTTCTGTCCTCAAGGAGAAACAACTCGATGAGTCAGATTTGACTTTTGTTTTGTAACTCAATACATTCAGATCCTTTAGGAACTCTTGACTATATCACTGCTGTTTTAAGCTTAACAACACCTCCATTGCAGCTTACGGCATCAGCTATATGTGCATCATGTGAGCCAAAGACAAATGGAATAAACATGCAGAAAGGGGTCGCCTTTTCAAGTGTTAAACTAAAATATAAGAAAACAACTACAAGGTGGGCGAACACCTTCAGCATCACTGCAACTCCTCTTCGAATGGGATGCATGAAGGAACGCATTTCCAAAAGACAGCTACGTCAGTTGATATATTCTGCCGCATTGAAAATAAATAAATATGAATACTGCAGAGATTAATTCCGCACCACTGCAGTGTGATTTCTCTGTGCATTGGGACAGAAACTGTACAATGACATATGAAGCCAATGCTTAATCTGCATGCATTTTTTATATATTTCTATCCATCGTCCACCCACTTATCTGATACAGGATATTGGGAGGGGCAAACCTAACCCAGCCATCAAAGGATAGAAACAGGGGGGCACATACTTTTAAAACATAGTTTTAAAAATGTTTCCACATTTAATAAATGCTTTGAATGAAACTTTTTGTTTGATATTTATAGGACTTTGCAAGTGCATTGCAACACCATTATTTTGAGTCAACCTGATAATGTAAATGAAGAAAGAGCCCCATGGTCATTATTCCAATTATTGCTTAAAATGATGTTATGGGATGTGATGGGAGAAGCTAATGTGTGAACTAAGGAATTCTCACATGCCTCTGGCGAGGAATACTGAGTTAAGCGTGATATTGTGAAAGCAATGAATTTTGTCATTTCCTCTGTCTGATTTGAAAATATTGGAATCAGATTTTAATTGACTGACAGCGTGGTGTCAATAGATTATTTTCCTCTTCATTTTCTAGAAGGAAGCCAGAGGTTCTTAAAGGACTCTCCGATCACAAATTAAGAGTGACAAGGCTGAGAACAGAGGCACTACCACAGAGGACCCTGCCAGTCTTAATGCAAATTATATAAATATGCTACAGAATTCTGAAATTATGGGAATAATGAGTTATTGCACCCAGATCAGGGACCGAGGCAGCATTTAGTGCTACTTCATCAGACTGCCACAGGTTTTCATGTACCAACAAATGTCAAACCACATTAAGAAGAAAAAAAACAAGGAGGTTAAAGTCATTATTTTTCTATTAGGAAAAAGATCTGAGTGTCTCATATGAAGCTTTTAATGATTGTTGATACCAAGTTCAAAAGCAGGACTTTCATCAGACCACCTGCTAAGAAAAGAAATATCAGTGCAGTAGCTGGTTTTTGATGCGAAATATAGACATTAATTTGACTTTATTTATCTTAAGAAATTTGAGAATTTTACTGGTGGAATGTGTTTTGTATTTGCATTTCTTTAATGATTAGAACATTTTGTATTTCAAAGATTAGAATTTGACAATGTCATTCGGAGACAAACATATTTAGATTCTATGAGCTAGAAAGCAAAATGATGAAGCAGAAAATTAGCTATGCTCTAAAAAGCACAGATTAATTTAATCGTATACCTCTGTGAGTATCTAATATCTCTATATAACTAATGTAGCAGTTGCACAAACTAACAAATCAGGTAAAATGGCTAATAGGAGTCAGGATCGGTTCCTGTCCTGCACAGGTCCATGTGTCATTTCCCCATTTGGCCAGCGGGTGTCACTGGTCATCCTGTCTCTCATTAATTCCAAGGTTTGTTAGCTCCTAGTGTTTCTCTGTTGCCCTGGCCACTTAGCTTAACGGCTTAATGGGCTAAAGAAGTGGCTTTCATCCCAACTTCTCTTCTTCTTCTTGTTTCAAGGCTGGCAAGGGTCCAGCCTCAAATTCTGTATGTTTGTAATTTTGACTGTTTCTTTATAATCTTGATCTATGTATTTGTGTTATGGTTCCTTGTTGTTTCCTGTTTTTAGTAATATTTATTATTACCCTTGTTTTCTAGTCTCCTTTGGTGTTTTGATCCTCTACCTGTTAATTGACCACACCTGCTCTTCATTATCCCTAGTTTGACCACACCTGCCCTTTATTAGCCGTTGTTATCTGTGTGTATTTGAGTGTCTGCCCCCATTCTGTTCCTTAGTGGGTCATTCTGGTTGTTTCTGAGTCTTGTTCCCGGTTTTCCCCGTTTGCTGATTGTGTTTAGTGGCTACTTTGTGGTTGTTACTATGTGTTAGTTACCACATCATTCAGTATTATGCTCCTTCCTCTGTCCCCCTGTCTTAGTTATGGCGCTACTGTTCCTTTTCTTTGTGGTTAGTTTAGTTAGTTCTTGTTTTACCTGTTTTGTTTTTGTCTGGTACTCCATTTTTGTTTTGTCGTGTTAAATAAATCCGTTTGTTGAGAGCCACTTCATAGATCGTCTCTCCTTTGAGATGCTCCGCCGTAGCATACAGGTGTAGAATATCTGAAAAAAACTTATGATTTATTGTTAAATTTTTTTTGTAATACTTTTATCTTTATAAAATCTTTAACCTGTAATAAAAATGTTTTTTCATTGTTTCCTTTTTCACACTGGAATGAACCAGCAGAAACTTGTACGCCATGAATATTAACATTGATCAAATTGCTCACTTTAATAAATGAGTTATTTTATTACTTTTTTCTGTCATTACCATAACCTTTAAAGCATGAAGTTGATTGATCAGTGTCAAAGGTGAAACAATATGAAAGTGTTACATAGAATTAGACACAAGGTCACAGACACAGTCAGACATTTATAGTAACAAGAAAATTTACCTTGAAGGATGGACTCTACGCTAGTTCCTAATTAGCTTATTAATGAGAAAGAAACCATTCTAAGTTAGCTCATGTTCAAAGACTACAAAAGCCTTTTCATCAAGGGACCTAACATCATGTTCCATAAAGTAATGTATAAAATATGAACTGGAAAGTGTGGAATGTATTCTGGAGATTTCTTAACAATTCCTTAACAATAGCCCATTTAAATTTGAAATGTTAAAGTCAATGTGACATTAAAAATGGCTCAGAATTGTGTGTTACAATATAAATGTCTCTTTGGCAGTGAGTGTTCATAGGAAGATGTAAAGGACTTTTCAACCTCATACATACTCAGACATGCCTATGCTATGATGTGTGTAAAAGAAAAAAAAATTAAATAAGCAACTTTGGTCTGTATTCAATGCATGCACGCATTCATTATTCATAATAGTTTATTAAAAAAATAAAAGTAATAAGAAGTGCTAAAATATACAGATGTGGACAAATTTGTTGGCATTTAAGAATAGTCAAATGATTTTTGCCTCAGCCATTCTTGATTCCTTTCGCTGTATGTTTTGGGTCATTATCATGTCCATGATCTGCGATTGAGGCTGAGCTTTCTGACACTGGGCAGTGTGTTTCGCTCCAGGATGCCTTGGTAATCTTGAGACTTCATTGTGCCCAGCACTGATTGAATGTCCCCCACGCCAGATGCAGCAAAGCAGCCCCAAAACAAACCCGAGCCCCCTCCATGTTTCACAGTTAGGTATGGTGTTCTTCTCTTTTAAAGCTTCATTTTTCCTTTTGTAAACATAGAGCTGGTGTAACTGGTCAAAAAGCTCCAGATTTGTCTCATCAGTCCAAATGACATTCTCCCAGAAACTTTGGGGTCAAGATGCATTTTGACGAATTCCACTTTGGCTTTTTTATGTTTTTCTGTAAATAGTAGAGCTCTCCTGCGTCTTCTTCCATGGAGCCCAATATTGTTCAAAATCCAAAGGATGGTGTGATCAGAAAGTGACGTACCTTGACCTTGGAGCTCAGCTTGAATGGTTTTGGATGGTTTCCTTGGCTCTTTTTCTACCATTCGCACTATCCTTCTGATCAACCTGGGGTTGCAATTCCTTTTGTGTCCACGTCCTGGGAGGTTGGCAACAGTCCCACGAACCTGATACTTGGCAACTGTGGTCACAGGAACATGAAGCTGCTTGGAGATGGTCTTATAACCTTTACCTTTAACATGGTTATCTATAATCTTCTTTCTGAGCTCCTCAGACAGCTCTCTCATTTGCTTTCTCTGGTCCATGTTCAGTGTGGTGCACACAATGATACCAAACAACACAGTAGCATGTTCTTTCCCTTTAAATAGGCTGAATGGCTGTTGAATAGCTTGAAAGCACCTGTGATACTAATTAAGGTTAAACACTTAGTTTGAAACATGACTATAATGCAAGGATAAATAGTCTCTTTAGGGGTACCAACAAATCTGTCCATACTATTTTAGCATGTCTTTGTAAAATAAACAACAAATAATTTCTTTTCACAATTACATTAGTTTACTCTATCACGTACTAAAGGCATGCAGATATACATTAAACAATTGCTTTTAATTGAATCACATTTCAGGAGAAATGAGGCATTGTTTCAATGAGCTGTAAGGGGACCAACAAATTTGTCCACGTCTGTAAATCTTGTTAGCTTGTGGATCTTGGTCTTAGGGTGTATTATGATCTCTTGGTTGCTGCCTGCTCCAGGTCTCCAGTATGGGCCATTATCACCACTGAGTTGGTGGGCTCCATGAAAGAACACCACATTTTTATGTTGAGGTCTTCTGTGGGGAGGTATGGTGTAGTGGAGAACTTGACTTGAAATTGCAAGTACTTAATACCTAAGCTCCTTCATTGGGTTGACTCCCCATCCTGGGTTGTTCCCTACCTTTTTTCTGTAGCCTCCAGGATAGGCTCCAGACCCCCCGCGACCCTGAATAGGACAAGCGACTTCATAAAATGGATGGAGGGATGATACCTAAGCTTTAGGAATAAAATGAAAATAACTTGAAAAGATATTCAGAATGACAAGAATGAATTCTCTGTACAGGCCTGACACCCCCACCCAGCTAATCCTTACTCCTGTCACACCCCACGACCTCTATAATTTGTAGAATTACTGGATGGATAAACTCGGAAAGCAGCCGCCTTTGTATATTTTGTCACTGGTCCTTGGTATATTTTGCAATCGACGGGTAGGTCACCTTGAGTATATAGGCCCTCACAAAACCGTCTCACTGTGAAAATTTCAGACCATCCCCATGGCCAGTCTGCACTTGGTAACAGGATCAAGTGCCTGAGACTGCCCTTGCCTGTGCTTTTATTTTGGAATGCTGCTTTAAATTTAGTCCAGTCTGTCTCAGAATTTAATCAGTTCCAAGTTGTTACTCAGACAATTTGTCTGCAAAGTTTGAAAAAGATCCATCAAATACTTTTTGAGCTATCGTGCTTACGCGAAAGTGTCTGTGGACCAGTCCCAAAACCATGTATATTCCCTGTCAGGGGAGTACAATTACTGAATACAGCTAAATATAGAAAATATTGTTTAAGTCATTTAGATCTACATGTTGGTGTGAAACTATGATATTATGTCTGTCAAATTGCGTTCGCTTAACCATTTCAAAACCTTGGTAACACTTTACTTGAGGGGACTCAAATACACTATTACTTAATGTATTAATTAACCAGAAACTAAGTGTTCCCATGTTTGTTCATCATTAATTAACCATAACAGTTCACTTACTTCATGCAGTTACTATATTTGTTCATGATTTGTACTTGAGTAGTAACTAAGTTACTTTACAAGTAAAGGGATACCAAAAAAAACCCTAAAGTCACTCCAGTATTTGTAGCAACCATGCAATACACCTATGTATTTCCTGCCCCACCTCAAACAACTAATCAATCCCTCATTGACTTTTTAAGCTAATTAAATTAATTAATTAAGTGAGCTGCTTGTGAAATGTAATGAGTGCATGGAAAGACTAAGGTGCCCTTGAGGAGAGTTTGGGGAACCAAAGCGATGTTCTTCAAGCTGTCCAAAAAGATTTCAGCAACTTTTTGGAGAAAAGAAAGAATTCTTGTTAGTTTTCATTGTTACTGATAATTTGCATAGATTCTAATGTTGAGGTGTGCTTTTTGCTCTGAGCACATATACACTTACTATACAGGTACAAAGCTTTAAACATTTCCTTGAACTGCCTAAGACTTTTGCCCAGTAGTGTCATATTTTCAAACAACTGCAGTTGGAACTCAGAAGTGCTGAAGTAATTTTGTTACGACTTCTGTTTTTGGTGATTCAGGAAAAGATGAGCAGTGTGTAGTCCTCTTCCTGACTGCAGTATATACTTCAAATCTGAGGAAAAAAGACCAGCTGCTTTTTAAGCTGAAATCCACTGTGAAATGCATTTGCAATGACATCCTTGTACTTTGCAGACATTTCCATACGTTAAGGAAGATTGTCTTGTATTTTTTTAGAGTTTAAAACCTACTCCGAACTTTGGGTTTGTCAATGTTAAAATGTCAGTTTAGACCTATACTACAAAGAACTATATCGACCAGACATTTCTCACATTTTTATGACAACTGCTTTCTGCACATTTTATAACTTTTATAACAAATCAGGCATTAGGCATAATAGCAGGATTAAAAGCCCATCTGTAGAATACATGCAGTAAAAAGCACTTCATCCCTCAACCCACCATCAAAGAGAAGCTCAGTATCGCACAGCCATCCTTAAACGGAAGCGTAAACCTTAGGTGGGGAAACAAATCATTCAGTTTATTGCTAAGCCTCAGAGATGACATGAAAGAAGCAAACAGTGGAACGGGGCAGTTATATGAGCTCATATGAGAGCATATACTCTCATATACTCTCAGCTGGGGAAACCACTGACACTCAGCGAGACCTGAAAATCATTTTCATGATACAAGGTCAGAAAGGGAACCAAAATAACATCAAACTGTCTTCTAATTGATGGTCACCACGCCATTCCTGAGATTTATTCTTTCTTTATACTAGAATTTTCTCAACTGACTGTGTATGCACATGTCGGTGTGGCCTTGACTTTTGCCAGTTCTGGGAGTAGTTTCATGACTGAAACCCCATTTACAGTAATATTTATTTGAACTGATTATCCAAAGCAGCTTACAATGGTTACCCATTAATATAGCTGGATATCTAACTGGACCGATTTGACCACAATGCTCCCTGTGGAGTTTTAACACGATCATGGCTGTTTTCAATTCAACCCATATATCTAACAGCAAATTCTAGCACGTTAGGGTTTCGGAGTTAGGACTAAGCTCAGCACTTTTTACTGTTGATACTCACCAGAGCCCTGTGAATGAAAGATAATTCAGATTTACAGCAAAAACTACAAAATAATTTGATCAAAATTTGGTTTAAAACACATTCCTCTCCACCCTTTGCTCTGCTAGGGTGCAAAACTTACTGTTGCATTCGCGCCATTACTTCTGCTGACTTTATGTATCAGACATATAAAAGTAATATCGCAGGTGCCCAGGTGATCATGAAGTTAGAGGAACACATACAGAACTCTGCCTCGCGGCCAGGATGGCATTTATCAGGCAGTTTAGACAAATCAGATTTTCTTTCATCTAGATAGACTATGGTCGGTAACATTTGCAGATACTTGAAAATATCGATACCCATTCTGTGGTAACCTTCTAAAGGTTTGGGCATGGGGGGGCTGGTGCCCATCTCAGGCAGCATCGGGCACATTGCAGTTCATGACACGACAAACACATATTCATTCACACACCCAATCGATGGGTAACCTTTATGCAAGAGACATTATTGTAGCGTCTGGCAGACTGAGGCATCGTGAGAGCAGAGAAGGACAAGGAGACTTGCTTGCCGGGGAAAACATGCTCTTTAATAGCAGTCCTTAAGAAGGCTATAACAGGCACTCAACAAGCACCGAACCAAATACACACAGCCTAAACACAAGGGTGTCAGATGCCGAATTGTAAGGTGCACAAAAGGTGGGAGAGTAATATAGACTAAGAATACGCGAGGATCGGACAGGGTACACACAAGACACGGGCAAACACGTGTGGCAATAGGGAAATGCAACCATTAACAATAACAGTAAAACAGGGACTGTTTACAATTGCCCTTGAGGCATGCTGGGACATGCACTCCATCGGCGCTACATTATATTACTATATAATGACAGAATGAATACCTAGTAGACTCATAGCTATATCAATTTGTTTGATATCTTATTCAAGATCTAAGGTATTGTAGTGTCAGTGAGCTGGCTCCTGTACAGGGAAACTCATAAACATCTCCTGTCATTCCCTGGCGGAAAACTGTAAATAGCCCATGTTTGTGTTTTTGTTGTCCGGATTGTAGTGTTCTCCCCTGCTAACGTTGTGTGTGATCCATGTTCGATCCTCGTGTGTCTCTAGCCACTTTGTACATATCCACCATGCATGCGTGCCTGACCACCCGGCATGAAACCTCCCTGCGTTTCCCTGTTATGGGGGTCTATGTGTTGGCAGTGATTTTAAGGACTACCAATAAAATAGTGCTTTTGCTTAAACAAAGCAGCGTCGTCTCCGCTTACCGTCATGATGCTTGGGTCTGGCTGTCATTACACTGGTGCCAGAAGCGAGGTACCGCAAACGGCCCTACTGGAGCAGGGTCTCCTCAGCATTGCTCTCCAAGCCCTGCAGACCTGATGGCGGATGTGGAGCTGCGGTTTGATTGTGGTGCTGGTGGTTTCGCCCTGAGGCAGGCTCGAGACCACAGTCTGCATGACATGTTTACCGCCGTGAAGCCTTGCTCTGGCTTGTGCACTTTTAACGTTAACCAAACACACTAAATGGTTCAGGAGACACCACAGTATTAAAATTGAAGCCCAGGAAACATTTAAACTCTAAGTGTGAATGCAGCATAAAGGACACCACCTCCTACTTAACACTGATATATCAGACATGACAGCAGAAGCCCTTCAGTTCTTCACCCACCCTCAGGCTTTCCAATGAATCAGGACTGGCTCTCCGTTAATGTGGGTGACTTGGTGTTGCAGTTGACCTAGAAGTTGACTCTTACATTAAATATGTATCTAAAAAGTCTTTTCATCTTTCACAAAGCTAAGATTAGTAAAAACCTTTTATGAATGGTGCAGAGAAACGTGTTCATGATTTCATAAACAGCTTATTGTAATGTTCTGCTACCTGGCTGCTAAAACAATGTTCTCATGACTCATAAACCCAGACACATGTCTGTCTTCTTATTACTGATCCATGGTGTCAGGGCAACTACAACAAGTTCTATATATATACAGTGCTGTGTTTGAAGTTATTTGTCTGTAGTAAGTGTATATTTGCTCAGCGGAAAAAAAAACACCACAATTTAACATTATTTTGTCGGATGGCTAGATGAACACCGCTTCATTTCCCAAACCTTTCCCCAGGGGCACCTCAGCCATTCCACATATTCGTTAAATTATACCACCAGGCCATTTAATTAATGAATTCAATCATTTAAATAACTTAATAAGGCATCGATTAGCCAAACAATGCATGCTGGCGGTCAAGTCAAAAAATACACAGGTATACTGAATGGTTCCTGAAAATACTGGAGACTTTGGTGACTTTAGGATTGGTGTTGAGAGTTTCACATGAAGGCCATTTAAACATCTTTGTCACAGTACTGTACACACACAAATATTTTATGTAGTGTGATGACACCTAGATTACTTCTAGAAGATAAATTAGAAGATAACACTTTACTTGACGGGGAACAAATACTTAGTGGTAACCCAGTTACTACAGAAGTACAAATCATGAACAAATATAGTAGCTACTTGTGATAAGATGTGTCATGATTCATTAATGATGAACAAATGAGATCATTATTTCACTTGCAATATTGATTACTTTTTCCTTCAATAGTTACTTCAGTAGTTCACAAAGGTTCACAGAATTAACAGATATAGTAAGAAATATAGTAGTTGCTTGAGACAAGATGTCACGATTCATTAATGAATAACCATGACATCAGTATGTAACTAAGACTTAATTTGTGGTTAATTAATAAATAAGTAATGGTATAATACTATCATTTGTGGCCCCTCAAATAAAATGTTACCTCATGCAGTCAGAATATTTGTTCATGACTTGTACTTGAGCAGTAACTGAGTTACTAAATTACTTGTGCCCCCACAAGTAAAGTGTTACCACAGTATTTTTTCGAGTAGTTCTTAAACATGTATTATTTACAAAAATGCGAATGCGAAATATACCATTGACCAAACAAGTAATGTGTTTTGTGGACTGGAGTATTTGGATCTGACTTCATAGCTTCTGCAGAATTGCAAGTGCATGTCTGTTGAGATCCATTGAAGTGGCGCTTTAGTTAATGAGTATTATGACTTACAGCAACAAATGAGCACTCCCATACAAATGAGCACTCCCATACAAATGAGCACTCCCATACAAATGAGCACTCCCACAATAGCCCGGGCACTTGTACACTTTCATATTTCCGTAAGAAGGTCCGTAAGAACCTTTCACTAACTAGGGATTTGAAAATATAGTACGTTTACCTCTATTTTAATACTTACAAACACTTCTCAACATAGGAGGTACAGTGTTATTCCTCTGACTGACAGAATTCTGCTGCTTTGGAGAATTTTGAAGGCAAGCAGTTTGACAGTTTGTTTGTGAGTGTGCGAAATAAGCCTTGAGTGTTGACATTCAGAGCAGAAGCTGAGACGGATAAAGGAGAAGTCTAGATATAAAAAGCCCACCTAACAAAGTCCAGATGCTATCAGAGTCTGGGTAATGGGTTATCTTATCTGCAAGCAGAGATTGCACCCCCTCCCCTTTTCCACCTCTAAAGCTTTTCTGTCAAATGCTCTCAGTATGAATGAGAATTTCCTGTGCTATTCACCTACAAGATAGCGCAAAGCTCCTGCTTAACTGGAGCGAAACATTTTTGCACCCTGTCACATTTACGCTTCACTCAGATCTGACCGTACTTTACAGTTCAAAGCTGCTTCTGTAGCAAAAGGTGTACCCATCGTGGACATTTTCTCATCGGTATGCTTACAACCCGAACACTGAACCAAAACACGAGCAGAACCAGCTGCATGTGAAATCCCATATTTCTAAGTTACAATTTTACAGATTCTGCTGAGCCCCCCCCCACCCCCAGAGCAGCCGAAATCAAATTATGTCTGTTTATTTATTTTAAAAACATTTAAATAGCACTGAGTATCTGTCTGAGGGCTGAGTGGCTCAGCCAGTTAAGTCTCTGTGCCTGTAATCAGATCACCGGTTCAAGCCCCAGTCTCAACAGAACAGTCGCATGTCTGTGGGCTCTTGAGCAAGGCCCTTAACCCCCAGCTCCAGGGGCCCCACGTGTTAGCTGACCCTGCTGTGACCCCCAAGCCGGAAGAGCAAGATGGGATAGGCAAAAAGATAAATACAGAGGCAACAAATCATTCACAAGTATTGATGCTGCAGCCAATCCAGCACAAACAAAAACACATGTGACAAACAAAGCACTTCATCTGAAACCACAGATGCAGTTAAACTAAAATACACCAATTCTAATCAATACAGCATTTTGCTACAAAAATGAAGAATGCACAATACACAAATAAATACCTCATTCCCCAAGACTACTGTTACACTTCACAGGTCTATAATTCTGCCCGTTTTAACCCTAAGAGAAAGTCTATTACTATGTTTAATGATAATAACACATACCTGCAATTGACATGTTGAAATCAAGGTTGCAAATGGCCATTGAAAGACTGGATTATTAAAAACCTTACACAAGACATGATCTTTCAATAAAACAGTAACTTTTAAATCCAGCATTTCAAAAGTAAATTAAGTTCAGTCTCCTACAGGTGCTGGAAAAATTGTTACAAAATAATTCAGCATGAGAACATTAAAATATCCATCCATCCATCCATCCATGGCTACCCAGGGCATATCCAAAGCAGCAGAGGTCGCCAGGCTTGATTATTACCTGAACAGGATGCTAGTCTATTGCAAAGTACATAACAGCACATACTGTATCACATGCACACATACACACACACTCAAGATTCAAGAGGTTTATTCGTCACATACACAGTTGTACACATACAACATGAAGTGAAATGTAACCCTGGTCTCTCCGAGCAGCTGTGCATGATATGAGAATCACAAAATCTAGACAAAAATAAAGAAAAATAATAAAACTTAAATATGTATGAGATGTTCAGCTACATAATCTATACACAAGTGATAGGTAAAAGGTATTGTGCTGTGCAATATAAGTGCAATGTGCAAGAGGCCTTAGATATGTACCAACAATTTGGACAGTATGAAAGCAGTATTCATAGGATTATGTCATTGTTACAGTGACTGAAGAGTCACTGTGGAGTCCGGATAAAGGCCTAGAGGCATTGAGTACGTATTGTCCTGGTTTAGGAGCCTTATGACCTGGGGAAAAGCTCCTCCTTGACCTTTCAGGTTCTGGTCATAAGGCTGTGGAACCGTTTGCCTGAATTCAGCAGGCAAGACAGAGAGTTATTGGGGTGGGATGGATCCTTGGAGATTTATGTTGCTCTGGTCCTACACCGGCTGGTGTAAATGTCTTGTAGGGAGGGCAAGGCAGACCTGGTGCAGCGCTCAGCTGCTCTAACCACCCTCTGCAGGGCTTTCTGGTCCTGGGCAGAGCAGTGGGGAGCCTATTCCGAGAACAACGGGCACAGGCGGGAACCAAGCCTGGGCAGTTGCCAACACAATGCGGGGCGCACACACTCACATGCACACAACTTCAGGGCCAATTCAGACTCAATCAACCTATCCTGCACGCTTTTGGACTGTGGGAGGAAACCGGAGCCCCCGGCAAAAACCCACACGAACACGGGGAGAGCGTGCAAACTCCACACAGAAAGCACCCGGGACTGAACCCAGGACCTTCTAGCTGTGAGGCAGCAGTGCTAACTAGGGTGCTAACCACCCTAGTTACAAACATTACTGACAACAGTCTATTAATACAAGAAATGTTCAAGAGCTGCGGCAATTCAGGAACATTCTAAAAATCATTACAAAACCTTCCAGACAGTTGTACCTACTGATCAGATCCAGACAGTCACCTTTTCCTTTTTTTTTTTTTTTTTTTGTTTTTTTTTTTAAAGATTCCGTGAAAAAAAGGAACAAAATTCTATCGGTGTTGGATTATATGGGTTGGAGGGGAGGCAGCTGTGTGCAGGTTCCATGCCAACACAGCTTGACCTGTGTGCTGGGCTTATCGCCACTGAAAGACTTCATGTGTTCTCTGCCATAGCGGGTCTGGTCAATTTATAATAGAATACCAGGAACATGAACAGGTTTTCAGACTATACACTATTATAGAAGAGACCTTGACTAAGTAGCATAAAGATGAGGCAGTTTTCTGCACAGAGCTCCAGGTATCATGAACTGTAACAAGTCCCCTCAACTCACCGACACACAGGACAGGTATAAGCAGGCTTTATTCAGCTATTTCATAAAACATACAGACAGAACAACGGGCCTGCGTTGATTCATTCTGCTCTTCCTTTCCTTCCAAGCCCGTGCTACCCCCAACTTCAATACCTCATCCCCAGGGCAAATGCTCATATATGCAAATATGCCCTCCTCACACTACACTGCAATATTCACACTCACAACAAAGTGCTTCCCTAAGAGTCAGGATGTTTCGGACTGCAAGTTCGACAACCCATGCAACCGCAGCCCCCCCCACCAAAATGGCTGCACTATTTACACTCTCCCTCCTTGACTAGTACATAGAGAACTTATTTCAGTGGTATCTACCTGTATTTACAGTGAAAGCTACTTCTACAAAAAAAGTCTTAGTGGGCTAAGCGCTAAGCCTCTGTGCCTATGATTAGAAGGTCGCTGGTTCGAGTCTAACCTTGGCATGTTTATGGGTTCATGAGCAAGACCCTTAACCCCCAGCTCCCTGGGTGCTGCTATGGGTGGCTGCTCTTTGTGGCCAGGTTGCTCTTATCTACCGAGGGGGAGAATTTCCCCATGGGGATCAATAAAAGCTATCAATTAATTGATTAAAAGCTGTAACATTGTGTCACTTTATTGCCCAAGATAAATATCCATACTCAAGACTTAATATAACTATAATATATGTGCAAAAAATATGTGGCCGATTTCTAGTGATTGTTTTGCGGACTTACCATTTTATAAGTAGCTTTCGGTGGACATGCTGCCCCCCCCGCCTTATGGTCTTCTCCTAACAAACAGGACAACACCCATCAATCCATCCATTCATTTTCTGTAACCGCTTGTCCTATTCAGGATAGAGTTGAGTCCGGAGCTTATTCCGGAAGCTATAGGCGCAAGACAGGACAACACAAAGTACAGACGCTCCTCTATTTGCGAACGAGATGCATTCCGAATGGCCGTTCATAACTTGAAATGTTCGTAAGTCGTTATTCAACATCGTTTTAATGGTATACGCAAGTACAAAGAACTAGGATGCTGGGAGTACGCACGCTACACTACTGCGCGGCGAGAGTAGCGGCCAGAAGTCGTACTAGGCGGAACTGGCCCGCAGAAAAAAAAATTGATGTTGTGGATAGGAAACGAGAGCCCAGTGAACACAATTTGGACTTACAGTCCTCTCCATTCATATGTCTGAAAGTTCGTAAGTTGAAAATTCATAAGTAGAGGAACGTCTAGGGAATGCTCCGGAACATCCATGAGAAGAACAGAACAAATCTCCAAACAGATCAGGGGTGCTTATTCTCAAACATTCCCTCCTGATCTACTCCCGACATTCATTATGCTCATCAGCATAAACAAATAGCACCAACTCAAAGACAGAACTACAGTCATGATTTAAAACAAAAAGCTAAAAGAAACCCAGGGCAAAGCCCTTTGATAACCTCTCTCATTCCCAGCTCCAGAGCTCCACATACTCTCTCTAACCCTCTCAAATTCCTGCTTTTCTTCCTTCCTTCTGTTCTGCCTCCCCTTTTATCCTTGGAGCTAATTGCAGCTGAACAGCCCAATTTACCCAACCTACCTGCCAATCAGCTCATTAACTGAACTCAGTCTCTGTACCATGTGACCCCAGTGTCTCCCACCTACTGTAACCCCCCATGCCAGTCCCTGACACAGGTATGCCACCATATATTTTGATAAATTTGTCTGGATAGCAGGGACGCAACACCAAGACTATGCTGACCAGGTCTAGAATATTCTACAACTTTAGCCTCAGGTCATCAGGGGATTAATATAATCAGGTCTCGTGATGCCTTCAAAGCAGTATGTGACAGTCATTACAAGCCAAGCTCTCATTTGCAGTGTGGCTGAATAAAAACCATCTCCTATCACCTGAAAGAGCAACATAAACCCAGGTATTCACTAGCAGTAGCAGGACTCGTGGCATGGTGTGAGGAAAATTCTCTCCTTAAATGCAGACAAGACCAAGGTGATGATTATTGATCCTAGGAGGAAGAGGAAGGAGCAGCTCACCCCAGTATACATCAGTGAGAAGGAGGTGGAAGGGGTGAAAACATTCAAATTGATAGGGACCTAAATCAGTGAGGATCTCACCTGCTCTCATAACACTCGCCAACTCCTGAAGAAATCACAGCAGAGGCTATACCTCTTGAGAAGGCTGAGGAAATTTGTACCTTTTACAGTTGAGAATGTCATCACCAGATCCATCACAGTGTGGCATGGAAACTACTCTGCTCAGGACAGGACAGGAAGACTCCAGCGTGTGATAAATGCTACGCAGTTCATCTCTGGAACATCTTTCCCATCACTCCAGGACATTAACACAACCAGGGTCATCAGGAAGGCCCACAGCATTATTAAGGACAGCACACACCCACAACAAGGCTCCTCACGCTTCTGCCATCAGGAAGACGATACAGGAGTGTGAAATCAAGGGCCCACAGGTTGGTACCACTTTACTTTTACTTTATTATGGTTGCGTGCAAGGAGACGGCAAAGTAAGACTTTCATTGCATCGTCTGAACGTTGTGTTTTTACTATGTATAACAATACATAATCTATAGAAATATAACAATACATTTTTGAACTTGAACTGTTGGCATCCATCTCTCCTTTGTGCCTGGTAGCCTTTATGCTTCTAAACTTGTTAGGAGTTCCAGATTTTGTCTTGTCATAGACTGCGATGGTTTCACTACTGCCTCAACATATTCCGGGCCCAATTCGAGCTCATGCACTCGTGTGCACTCTGTATTACATTTGATCTTATTACTACTTGATGTAGGTTCTTCAGTATGAGAAACAATCATGATAGAATTCAAGTGTAATTCTGTTTAATATAGCCATGTCAATCGCCCCTTATGTTCTCCAGCTAGACTCATAGTCTGTTGTATGTCACTGAAGCTACTCTGAAAAGCAGAGAGTGCCAGAACAGTGATCCATAATTAACACAACTCTACCAGAGAACCCTGGAGACCCAAGTCTTCCTTTCTTTTGAACAGGTCTGCCTTCAAACTCTGCTATCATGTAAAGTGGCTTGACCAGTGCTAGCTATGGTAACACTTCCAGGCATATCCAGAGGTTTGGGTGCTATGAATGTCATTCGGCTCTGCCCAGCACTGCCAATCAGCAAGTCGCAGAGAAAGCCCTCAAAAAAAGGCATTCTTGGTTATCCTGACAGGTGTCACTGTCTCTTCAGTCATAAGAAAAGCTAAGGAGGTACTTTTAGTATTAATACCTTACTCTCCTACATTTATTAATCTTTTGTCAGACAATATATTGCCAGCTATATTAACTAGCTGTGGGAGACGACTTTACCATGTCGGATGATTGTTGCATATCTAGCACATACCTATGTCACTTTCTGCCAACACAGTCCACTAGCGGTTAATATGTATATACAGCCTGTAGTGTTTCCGATGCAGTTAAGCTCCCATCAGAAAAGGATATTAAAATTATTAAGTAACACTTTATAATAACTTTCCTTAAAAGTCATTAACAAATATTACATAACATTTAAGATTTAGTTCATGTACATTTAAATGTTATCAAATGATAATTCATGTATTAGATCGTGTTTTTAAACATTTTTAAATCATTTAAGAAATTCCAACTAAAGTACTTTGTTACTATTCAGTAACATTATTCATAAACAGTCGTCCTCACACCTTCACGCGCCAATTACACTTGTTTCATTAACCATGAAGTTCTTGCTCATGGGATGTAGAGACTTAAAACCACAAATTCCATATTTCCCTCTAGTTTGTAAGATAGGAAGATATTAGGCTGCTAGATGTTTAGAGGTTGTTACTTGTAAATCAAGTGTTACCAATTATTATTAAATACACAGGCTTCTTATTGACAAAGAAGTTCTTTAATATGGATTACTATATATTATGTTGACTATAGCAAGCCGATAAGACGTTAAATGTAAACAAATCAGCTATGGTTAAACAGTAATTGCTACAGCTATTTTCGGTTTTATTTCTGCAAGGTAAAAATGAGATCCTGCCATTACAAAGATGCACTTACAGCTTTGACTCTAAAGAAATAATCTTTGGGAGTCTTTCAGAAGGCAGACTTCGTTCCAAAAATACACCTCTGCAACATGTGGAAAAAGCTGCCATGAAGATGAACTGACTCTCAGGATGTCATGAACAACGGCTACTATAAAGTAAAAAGGATTAGCCCTCTTTTTCCAACATTGCTGCACACATTTCACATTGAATTTGCTTGGATTTTCTGAGTAGTTGCAGTACATTCAGACATTTATAGGAAAAAAGGGGCAAAGGAGCCACGCCCACATGGGCGGGGCCGGACACCTGCAGACGATCGCCGGCTAATCGCCACACTTAAAGTGGGCCAAGCCGAGTGATCGCCGCAAAGTATTGCTGCCGGTGATTTCAATGAGCTTTACCGAGTGTGACCTCCCGCCGGGCCGGCACAGTGCGCGGCTACGGTGAAAGAATGCGACTACGCCGCCTTGGGAGTTTCATCCAAGGAAATAAAGTTCCAAGACAAAAGCTCAAGTCAAAGGACACGGGTTCGTGCGAAAGAGGCAGAGAGGTGGTCACCGGATATAAAAACAAGTTTATTAAAACAACGGACTGCTGTCCTGCATAAAACGGGCTGGGAAGGTACGCAGCAACCCCCAAAGAAATAACACAAGGAAACAAAAGAACCAAAGAATTCAACACTTAACGCGAGTCCGCACACGGCGGTTCGGGTCGCTGCTGAGCCAGGCCACCAAGGCGCCGGGCAGCTCCAACCTGGCCAGTCCAACCAGCCTGCTGGAACCTCGGACTCCGTCAAAAAATACGAACAAAAGCAGACCAGTAGAAAAAACACAAAAGCGACACTACAAAACAAAAGCAAAGAAACGGAAACAAAACAGCAGCGTCGGCGCCATGACGGCAGCCCCGCCACTAAAGGAAATACGAACACATTACGATAAAAGAAACCGGCATGGAGGGAAAGCAGAAACGGACACCTACCAGGCATCAGATAAGGGAAGCGCAGGATGACAGTATAACATTACGTATGGCTTACAAACACCGACTTCGGCCGCCGGGAAGGAGAGATAATACCTGCCAGGTCAACTAAGCAGAATAGTCAAATCGTAACCAAGACTGAAGGGGCTGCGGAGACAAATTCCCTCTTTCTGGATATGAGACTGCCAAAGTTGACAGACACACAGCCCAAAACCCCCTGGCATGTGCTACCACGAATGGATCGCCATTGCTATTCCCGTCATTTATTAGGCCCAGACCATTACTCATGGGCCAATTATCTAATCAGGGATGCCAATAACTGGGGAAGGTAAGCACGATGGGGCTGTGACACTGAACAACCAACATGTGTTTAATAATGAAATGTATCTTCTCCTCCATTGATCATATAATACAATTGAAAATCTTATAAATTAAACATGTCACACTGGTACCTCAATGGTTTAATTTATACAGTTACACTTTGAGGATAAAGTATCAGAAACTTTACTGAGATGCTAAAATCCGGGGGTTTTCTTGAAAAATAAATAATACAACCTTGAGTTCATAATAAATATGAATACTCAAAGTTCTGGAATTAAAAATCATGCCTTAGAAATTATACCAGGTTCACTTTGTACTTCATCAGTGACTTGTTCATCTTACAAACTACAGTATTCTCTCAGATCAATAAGAAAACACATTTTGCATGCATTTTGAAGGACCAAGTAAATCCATTATACAGCCATCCACAGAGGCTACAGTTTTGACTTTGCAAGATTTGAGAGCGCTTAAAATTAAATAGAAGTACACTATTGCGACAAAAGTATTGGGACACCTAGCCATTACACCTACAGGAACTTTTATGACATCTCATTCTAAATAAATTGGCATCAATATAGAGTTGGTCCCCCCTTTGCAGCTATAACAGCTGCCACTCTTCTGGGAAGGCTTTCCACAAGATTTTGGAGTGTGTCTGTGGGAATTTTTGCCAATTCATCCCGATGAACATTTCTAAGGTCAACCTGTGATGTTGGCCATGAAGGCCTGGTTCACAATCTATGTTTTAGTTCTTCAAAATAATCATCATCACTTTATTAATCCCTGCGGGGAAATTGTCTTTACACCTCCCTCAACTTGCTCTTTGTAAGCAAGTTGTCCGTGAAGGGCTGCCACTTGTGGCAGCACCCAGGGGTTGAGGGCCTTGCTCAAGGAGCCACAGACGTACTAAGGGTGTGGGATGGTTGAAGTCAGGGTTTTGTGCTGGCTAGTCAAGTTCTTGGCAGAGGACGTTTGGAACTCTGTAGTTACTTCTATGCACTATGCGCCTCAGCACTCAGTGACCCCACTTCGTTACTTTATGTGGTCTGCTACTTTGTGGCTGAGTTTCTGTTGTTTGTAAACTCTTCCACTTTACAATAATACCAACTAGAGTTGAGCATGGAACATCTAACAGGGAAAAAATTTTTGCAAAGCTGGCATCCTATGACAGTACCACGCTTGAATTTACCAAGCTCTTTAGAATGACCCAAATGCTTGTTAACCTGACAGCAGGGCTAGGTGCTTGATTTTATACCCCTGTGACAATGGGTCTGAATAAAGTACAAGAATTCAATGATTAAGAGGCATGTTCCAGTACTTTTGTCCTTACGGTGTATTAATGCAGCAGTTTTTTTAGTCAAGTTAACCCTTTTTTGAACGAATGATTGAAAAGAAATTTTAATAACGGAATAATAAATTAAATGAAAATCAATTAAATCCCTAAAGGGATTTTTGTGTCATTTCTAATACAGACGCTCCTCTACCAACAAACGAGATACGTTCTGAACGGTCGTTCGCAACTTGAAATGTCCGTAAGTCGAATGTTTGTAAGTAGAGGAGTGTCTGTACAATTCTATTTCAGTATGACTTCCATTTTCATTCAGGGTGTCTTATGTACATGTGAGTATTCACTGTGGAAAAGGCATGAATTAGGAATAGAAAACAGCCGTGCAGAGTTCTGGAGGCAGTAAAGCCCACAAGTGGCCAGTGTCTCCTTGGTCTTCCCACCTCCTCAGCAGTGCTCCAGGATTTTACATAATGCCCAGAATCCCAAAATCAGATGTCAGAATGAAACGTCAGCAGTGATAAATTAAGACTTGTGGTTGGCTGGCCTCAAATTATTCGGCACACAAGAAGTACATAGATAAAAATACATTTGTATTCTGTGTATGATTAACTTACTTTCCTAACCATCAGCTCCTTATAAAAAGGTCTTGTGATTTGTCTGGTATATAACCCAAACATTTATTAGTTTGTTGGCGTATAAGTTTTTATATATATAATATATATATATATACACACACACATACACACACACACTATCGTCTGCCAATTTAAGGTTTTGGGGCACATAGTATTACTACTCTCATACATGCATTTCAGTGGATTGGATGACTAACCAAGTTATTGCTTAAGTATATAAAATGAGTGATATGAAGTAGTACAAGATGTTGCACTGCGCCTGCTAATTCGACTGTACCAGAGGTGCCCATCCCCGAGTAAACAGTTCAAACAGGCATTCCACTGGACACCTAATCCTCCATAGCCCGTAAGCAGAAGGGCCACCCTGCCCTTAGAACAATTAGAAAATCCAAATGACACCCTAACTTTATTGGCATTTTGTGACATTTGCAGGATAAATGTGTGGAATGATTCAGAGCGTTGCTTTCTTTAAAAAGCAAAACATTTTATTTGAATGCAGACTTCATAGTGTCAATATAATGGTGTTTGAAGTGTATTTCAGGACATAATTGCAGGAATATTGTACAGACAGATGATGGAGGAAAATTTTGCAGCTGCAGCCGGCCACCTTCATTTCAGAAACACAGATAAGCTCTCCACAGAATTGCTCATTTGAAGCCTTGGTGACAAAACGATCAATTCATTTTGATAACAGACATAGAGACATTTGAGAAGAATCTCATATGGAGTTGCAAGTCTCCAGTTTCTCAAAGTTTCATCAGCAGCAAAGAAATGTGTTGTTGCTGGTTAATTTGTTTTTGTGTATTGCAACATACACATAGCAGAACTTGTTGAAGTTCTTGTGCGGGGCCTTTCAGGTCAATTTCAGGGCTTCCCTGGCAAGTCATGAGCCATTTTGTAGGACTTCAATAGACAAAGGTTTAAATGTCCTCACAGAACTAAAAGATTGCCTTAAAATACTGAACAACTGGTCTGACCATCACAGGTGACAATGCAGAAAAGCCATTGTTTTTAATTGGTTTTTAATGCAGGAACTTGCATTTCAATTAAGTCACTGGTGTTATTGCCCAGGTGGGAAGTGCCTGGGGGCAGTAGATCTCTATGATTTTTGGAGATGCAGTCCACAGGGACCAACAGATGATCTACATTTTTGCTTCCTCCCAGCTCCCTGCCAGACAGTCCACATTTTTGCTTCTACGGGGATCTGGGAGGGAGCAAAATGTGGACTGTATGTAGATGTCCGAGGACTGGATTGGGAAACACTGAGGCAGGGTATGAAGCTGGGTCTTTAGCTCTATTTCTGTGAGCTTGCGACCTGCCTCTTCTCAACTGAATTTGCTCCCAGCCGTCTACACTTCCCACTCATTTTATTTGCATTAGACCTAAGCAGCTTTGTCAAGGCCGAAAATTGGTGAACTAACTTTTTTGGAAAGATGGCATCTTATGATGGTGTCAAGTTGTCTTATGACGGAAGTCACTGACCTCCTCTTTGCAATCACCCATTCTGCTGTCAGTGTTTCTGAAAACTGCACATTGTATTGCATTTTAATGACAATTTGCTAACTTTGAATATAACAATTTTACAAGTCTGTGCCAAAAAAATACCTGACATTCAACAAGACCTTGAAAGGCTTAAATTCAGCCTATGGTTCTTCATCCCCGAAGAAAGAATATAAAGGTGTCTGATGACTTAAGGACCCAGACTTGTGCGGTTGTTGGTTCAGTCTTGAAGGTTACTCACTGATGTGCCCCAAGCAAATATTCTCAGATGAAGGATTCAGCAAAGACAATGAAATATTAATTAAATCCATCCATCTTCCAGTCACTAACCTTGGTCAGGGATATGGGGTCAGAGACAGGTATCCCAGCCCATACAGATAAAAAATCACGCACCCTGAGCAATTCAGAGATGATTTCCTGTCAAAGGAAACTGGTGCTGTAAGAAGAGATTATGTAAACTCTATACACAGAGCTGAGAGTCTGGAGGTGTGAGGAAACAGAGCCAGCCACTATGCCATCATGCTGAACTGTACTATTGAAACCTGTGAAGTTTAGTGTTATGGACAGGCGATCCTTGTTGTGGCACACTAGGACACGAGTCTATTAAACCCAGAATAAAACAGCCCACACAAGAAAACAAAAAAGGACCACCAGGGGTCAAAAACAAAGTAGGTAAAGACTAGAGCAAACTAAAGCAGGGGCAACACAGGAAAAAAAACATAGAACAGCAGCAACAGCTACAAACACAATGACCAACTGAGGAACAACAGCAGGCACAAATACAGCTAACAAGGGTAAGATGAGGGACAGGTGTGGGCCAAGTACAATCAACCAAACATTAGGGCTGGGCACAACAAGACAGGTGAGGGTGAGGGTCATAATCACAAAGCACCCAAACACTCGAAAAAGGGAGACCAGTGACACCTGCTGACATTTGCTTGAATACTTGACTAGAGCCAATGAGGAGGCATTTATCATGACTGATGGAGAGCTTGTAGTTTAAAAAGACATTTACTGGCCTTCCATGAGTGAGATCCATCCATCCATCATGCCAGATTTTCTGTCCCCTAGCCCCTGAAGCCAACTGTTCAAATGCTGCTGGAAACTAGGAAACAAGAGGAGTTGGGCCACTGACTGGATGGATGGATGGCTCCAGGATGAGGTGAACCAGAAGGCAGACTCAAGCAGAGAGAACTGCAGAAGCCCTGCAAACCAGGGAACCTAAAAGGAGCAAGTACCCAAAACCCAAGACACACAAAGACAGGACACCAGCAGCACAGTAAACTAGCTAGTTGGGATCATGAATCCCCAACAAGGCCAACCAGAAGCCAAAAGCAAGATGCCAGTCAACAAAGTTCATAAATCCCAAGCCACCCAACCCACCAAGCCAGTCACTGCTGGCTACTGACAGCCATCAAGCTCGTTTGGGGAGAACTTAACTAATAGCTCAAAGTTGTTAAAATCTTATCTAGCTCTGGTTTGAAGGAGCCCAGGGTTTTAGCTTGCGCTACACTAACATGAAGACTATTCCATACTCCAACTACACGCTGTATAAAGAAGTGCTTTCTCAAACTCATTTTAAAATGTTCTCCCAAACAGACCTACAGCATCTCATTCCTAAAACTAACCTCTGACCTCTAATCTCTTATCTCTGACAAGGAAGCAACTGAGCCCTTTGCTCAAAGAGCAATGATAATAACCAAGCTATGAAAACCGCTCAGTGCTCTGCTTAGATAAGGTTGGGCTCTAATGGCACTCAGCCCAGAGCAGGTTCAGTTACCTAATTAGTAATCAGGGACAGGTGTGACAGTAATACAATGAAACAATGTCAATTTGATAAAGGGCACTTTCATAATCAGACAGTATATAATCAGATAATATATATCCAAAGAATTAAAATTAGAAAATGTACAAGAGCTAGATGTAATATATAAAGATTACCAAAGTTTCTGTTTTGCTAAACTGTCCCCAGGCAGCATCTATCTCATGTACACAAAAATCATTTCTGCAAATAAGGCCATACAAGAATTAATCAAAGTACATGTAAAATACTGCAAGTCTGCAATAATGCACAATAAAGCAAGGTATGGAACTATATGGAAGGAACTGGAATGGCAGAATGTAAGACTGGTGGGGAAATTGATCAGAGAGAGAACAGGCCAAAATCCAGGCCAGAACTCCCCACCTCTGAACACTCCTCTGATCACTCCCAGTGGCACCTCCCCTGCCACCTGTCCAAAGCACCAACTGTCCAATTAAATCACAGCTTCACTCCCTGTCCAACTCAATCATCACAACTGGTACAAAGTTCACAGAAGAACTTCTGGATGCTGCTAGAGGAGTGTGAGAAAAGGTGCTGTAGAAAGACGAGGGTGAACTGGGATTTTTCATACTAAATGCAGAGTGCTACGTTTGATACAGGAATGTTATCAATCCCGTCATTACCGTAAAGCACAGACGGGATGCCTCTACCTGCACAGGAACGAGAAAACAGGGCGAGACGACATAAAAACGGCAGGAAAATTCTAGATTTGGTGAGTAAAACTACACTGGAGGGAATTTGGAACTAGAAAACAAATAATTTTGTGTCACCCTGTTAAAAGTTAAAATGCCTCAGTCTCTGATGGACAGTAGCTTTAACAATGCCTATACATCCCAGGAGAATTAGCGGGTGATGGAAAGGCTTCCTTTCAGGGATGCAGCCCAGCCTTGTGCCTTATGCTGCCTATAGGATGAGCTGTCAGATCCCCCACAACCCAGCTCAGGATAAGTGGTTGGAAGAAGGATCCTGACAGAATTTCATGAAATGGAAATCCACAGGAAGTATCGCAATAAAGAGTAAAACTTGCTATCAAATATAGAAGATGTTTTTTATGTTACTCTTTTTTATCCAATTCAATCATTTCCACTTTGATTACTTTGGCTTCATAATGCTGCCAATTTAAATGGCCGCAATAGATAAGGGAAACTGGCAACATGATAGTTGGTACATGCGAGATACTGCTATTCACAAATCACTGTGTCCTATACAAGGGCATCTGCACCAGGCGTTTTGCAAGAGAGCAGTATTACCTTGGTTTTGTAGCTTTTTCCCCTGAAGACAGTAGAAGACAGAAGTATATGTTTTAATTTTGAATTGTGGTGGGTGGAAATGACATGAAGATGGATTTGAGTGGGATTAAAGAGAGGAAGTTTAACAGATGTGCTGCATGCACTAGCTCTTTCCCCGCTGTATTCACAGGCAGATGGGATGTCTAAGAGAACTATTGATAACACAATGATAGATTGACTCTGCAGGTTAACCCGGACTGAAGGAAACCAGCGTATTTGTAATCCCTTTCAGCTTTAATTGTTTTGTTGCTTTGTGACTTTGCACGAGTGAGTAGATTTAGTTTTGTTCTGTCTTTACAAATGCGGGTAGAAAGTTAATGAGAAACAAAGGTGCTATTTCACATAAAAATGCAAAACACATTCTTAAAATATAAATATATATTCTCAACACATTTATTTTTCCATTAATATTTCCATCAATGCATAACACTAATATATAGTAGTATGACATATAACAATAAGATGTAATAGTATTGGCCTTAAAATAAATAAATAAATAAATAAATAAAACATCATATTATGCCCTGCGTTGGGTTGGCGCCCCATCCTGGGTTGTTCTTGGCAAATGAAAATGTGACATAAAAAGAAGATGGTTTAAAAAGTTAAAAGACCTTATTACAATTAATAATTTAATGGAATAAAATTCAATTAGAATATAATTGTTTTTGATGTATTTAATATCATGTTCATATACTTTGCGGCACACTATTTCTGAATCCTGTTTAACCTTCAGAAAAGGGATGAAACATTGTGTAGTATTTATAACAAATGTCCCGTGGAGATTCTTGGAAACGGTGTAGTGCATGTGTATTCGGAAGTCATCACACACATTTGCTTACGTCTTTCTCTTGCTTTCTGTACGCATTACATTTTTCTCCGGATTGTCCTATCTGCCTACAGGTATGAGTCTGAAGTGTGGGAAATACAGTTCAGGCCAATCAGGGCCAGGATAACTCAGCTCTATTCTATTGTACCACAAGAACTACTATAGCAATTCTAAATCGTTGTTCTACAATTGTTATTGGATTTAAAATGACAATGTAATAAAATTTCATATTATGTGCTGCGATGGGTTGGCGCCCCATCCTGGGTTGTTCCCTGCCTTGTGCCCATAGCCTGGGATAGGCTCTGGACCCCCTGCAGCCCTGAATAGGACAAGAAGATGAAGAGAAATGGATGGATGGATTGAATTTCATAATAATATTATAATAGTTTGTATTTAGATTGTATATTATATAAAGGTATATAGAATGTGCAGTTTTTGCAGTTTCTTCGGTTGTTACCCTACTGATCACATTAATCGCAGCCTGTGGTTCTCTGTGGTTCTCTGGGCCAAAATTTTGCTTCCTGCTGCAGGTTTCAGAAACAGAAGGTGCAGGCATACATTAAACAGGACTTCTGTCTACGGTTTTTGGTTTTTGCCCGCCCGGCGGGGGGCGGGGGGGGGGGGGGGGGGGGGGGGGGGGGGGGGGGGGGGGGGGGGGGGGGGGGGGGGGGGGGGGGG
>JAODKC010000045.1:13596282-13611122 GCA_026777985.1 Mormyrops attenuatus
CAGATTACTCGTCTCTTTTTTTCTCTCCTGCCTTGGGCTGACTTGGTGCTCTACGCGCGCCTCACGGCAGCGATGCGGTCCCCTTGTGGAAAATGGGCCCCCCATGGATCGTGGGGTCCTACGCACAGCGCGTGTTCTGCGTGTAGGGAGGGGCGGCACTGTATATATTAATCCCAGGGGCTCTGGTAAAATACTTCCTCAGTGGAGGCACCGCGCTAGTTACATCATTTACCCCTTCTCATTAGTTCATTAGGCACATTTACTTTTCAAACTCTAGTGGCTTAGGAAACCCTTTAAGTTTGGGTTTCAGACAGGAAGTCCAGTAATTTCACCATCAGTAGCTGGAGACCCAGGAACTTGTGTGTTTAAGCTATATGAGTGTGACTCCAGGTTGGGTATAACACTATTGACAAAGGGGTTATATTTTGTATAAAGCCTTATTTTTTTCTTGCCTGTAGCTAAGCCCCTGCTTTCCTAAAACCTTAACCACCTCCACTACACACTCTAAAACATGGTGTCTATTTCGGACCTGTACTCTTTGAGCCGACATTTCACTGTCACCCAACAGATTCTTTATATCAGCTTTGGAAGTGCTGAAGAAATAAACTTCCGCACAATTTCTATGCACAACACTCTTTTCATGCTCCTCTGTGCACTGGTGCATACACCTCCAATCCGACATTCTCATGATAAACAGACAACTGTCAGTGGTCTTTCCATACACCATGCACCATACACCATGCACCATAAACCATGCAAACAGAGCAAAACAATGCATTGTGTTCCTTGTGGTATGTTAGCCATTTTCTTTGGGTGCCATTTTTAACACCATGGCCCAATCCTAAACTATACCCTTGACACTCCGCCTTCATTTCGAGTCACACTCCCGCTGAGTCACCCTCACAACACGCCCTATGCACTTAAACTGAAGGAAACTGTCACAAGAAAGATTTGAGACAGACTTCGCGGCGCCTTTTTACAGTCTTCTTTACCGGAAAGAAGAAATCTATTACGTAGTGATTTGACAAAATGGACCCATCAAGAAGCTCTATTGTATTTTCTTTAATGACATATCAGTTATTTAAAAAAAGCACAAAGTTTATCTAATGCGAGAAGACGACGGTTACGTCGTCTTATTGCACTGACTATGCAATTTGAAGTACGTACACGTGTCATATTGACATTGTACATTTATTGGTACATTTTTTTGATGGTCATTGTTGGATGATAGCTTGTCTGGCGTCATCCCACAGATGTGCTCATCACATGAACACACTAAGTGCTCAGTCTTGTCTTTGGTCCTGTCTATTCTGTGCTGGTCATAGTGGTTTCCCCAGTACCCAGAATGCACTCTTTGGGTGGGCTCTGTAACGACCTGACTCGTCCATCCGCCGGTATGCCCAATGGCGGGTCCTGTGTTCCCCAATTATGGACGTCATTTTGTCTTGTCTGCCTGCGTCTTTCCCCATACTAGCCTTTTTACTGTGATCCCTGACAGCCCTGCTTTTTTCCCTGCTCCAGTTTTGTTTAAATAAAACCCTGTTTTGTTCTCCCAGCCCCTGCCCTCGAACCCTTCATTTCTCGTGCCATGACACTGTCCTACTTCTGCTTCTCTTATCCATTTTTCCATCTCTAGCCCCACTGACTTGACCACCACATTACCAAGGAATATCCAAAATATTACATATCAGACAATAACTTCTGGCTTTGATCTATCTCCAATTGTACCATATACGGCTGTTTTTATACACTTTGAACAAATTTCTTTTTCATCGCGTTTGTTTAAATAAACGATTGATGTGATTGGTCCTAGTGTTCTGACTTTTATAAACACCAGTCTGAGCACTGGTTCAGTACCTACATGCTTTAAACAGGCAGTAGTTCAACCACTACCCAATAACACAGCTTGGATCCTCAGCTTTTAAGTAATTACTGACCAATTTGAAAGTCTTTTTTTTTCTGAAAATCTCACAAAGGTTATTTTGTCTCAACTCTTGGCATTTTTGAGTGAAAATTATATACAGACACTCCTCTACCAACGAACGAGATACATTCTGAACAGCTGTTCGCAACTTGAAATGTTCGTAAGTCGTTATTCACCATCATTTTAAGGGCATACGCCTGTACTAAGAACTAGGATGCCGAGAGTATGCACGCTATGCTGCTACATGGCGGGAGTAGCGGCCAGAAGTTGTACTAGGCGGAACTGGAGCTCAGAAAAAAAAAAAAATGATGTTGCGGACAAGAAACGGGAGCCCAGTGAACACAATTTGGACTTAAAGATTCTCTTCGTTCATATGTCTGAATGTTCGTAAGTTGAACGTTCGTAAGTACTTGAGCGTCTGTACTTGATACATTTCAACTTCCAAACCTTACATAGTACTGAGCCCGTCATTTAAAGATGTTTTACTTGCTATTGACTCTGGTAGCTGTGCGATTTTAACACTTCTAGGGTCATATTTACTTAGCAGGACAAATCAATGGGAGGGCCCAATAAAAAGCACCAATCGCAATGGCTAGTTCTGTGGGTGAACTGCTAAAAATGTGCAAATGTATGAACAGACAGTCAGCTCATTTAAATTTTGGCTGACCCAATCTGCTAAGGAAGTGTAAAATAAGACAAGCTTTTTTTCCAGTGTTAAATAACGGTGGAACTGGCAGAAAATTGCCTACTGCAAACCATAGTAAATCATGTTGCGTGTTTAAACTCTCCTCCTCCAAATTTTGTGCTTTAAAAGGGGATTCCTACAAATGCACATGCAATATAGGCAGTTACGAAATTAACAGTGTTAATGTCTTTCTACAGCAAACAATATGAGATCATGATAGTCTGCTGGCTCCAAACCATTAGTAAGTTGCGGCAAAACATTTAAATACTTAAAATACAAAATGCACTGCGTAAAATTATTTGCAAATCATATAAACCCATATTTAAGTGAAAATACAACATGCCAAATGTTGAAAATGAGATATGTCATTATTTTATGACAATTATATGCTCAGTTTGAATTTGATGCCAGCAACACATTTCAAAAAAGTTGGGACGGGGGCAACAAAAGACTGGTAAAGTTATGTTATGCTAAAACAAAACACCTGGCTAACTAATATGGTTAATTGGCAGTAGGTCAGTACGATGATTGTGTATAAAAAGGAGCCTCCCAGAGAGGCAGTGAAGACGGGAAAAGGCTCACTTCTTTGTGAAACACTATGTGGGCAAATAATGCAGCAACCATGCCATGCTGCCAGGGTGATAAAGATGCAACCGGGGCCAATGCGGATGGCAGTCGCGCATGCACATGACATTGTGTCTTTTTTTATTCCAGACACCATCCAGAAAATCATTCTGGAATGACCTAATGTGGAGGGTAGCCATGTTTTTGGAGAGAGGTGGAAGAAAATGGACCAAATCAGTTTACATGCATACTTTGGGCTTCTTATACTTGCTAGTGTTTTCAGATCCAGCGGGGAATCCACTGAATCCCTGTGGAATGCGGAAACTTTTCCATGCAACAATATCTCTGAAAGACTTTCACAACATTTCCAGGATTATCCACTTTGATAACCAAGACACCTGACCAGCTCAACGACAGAGAGACAAGCCAGCTGCAATCAGATCAGTGTGGGACAAGTAGGTGGAACGCCTTCGACTGGGCTACAACCCTGGGTCCCACGTTACTGTTGAGCAGCTTATACCATTTCGGGGCCTCTGCACTTCCATGCAGTACAAATGCAAAAAATGAAATCAAGATCTGGATTGCCTGTGATGTTGTTTCATCATATGCATGGAACATGCAGGTATACACTGGGAAGCCTGTTGGAGGAGCCTCTGAGAAAACCATAAGTAACTATAATACGAATACCACACTAAAGAGTAATGTTACTCAGTGTAATACTGCAAAGGATTTGGAAATGTAATCATTTCCGGTACATAATAAAAAAATTCAGAGAATCTGGAGAAGTACCTGTATGCAAGGGGCAAGGCCGAAAACCTGTAATGAATATCCATGATCATTGGGACCTGGGACGGTACTGCATTAGGAACAGACATGATTCTATAGTGAAAATCACTGCATGGGCTCAGGAACATTTCCAAAAACCATTATCTGTGAACACAATTCATTGCTGTATCCACAAATGTAGGATGAAAGTCTAGCATGCAAAGAAGGAACCATCTAAACATGATCCAGAAACGCAACCGGCCTGAGCTCATTTAAGATGGACTGAGGCGAAATGGAAAACTGCCCTGTGGTCTGACAAATCGATATCAAATCAAAAGTCCTATTTGGAAATCATGGACGCCACATCCTACAGGCTAAAGAGGAGAGTGACCATCCACTTGTGCATTGTTTAGCTGCAGATATGGAAAGGCACCATTAATTCTGAACAATGTATGGGCTTTGGAGCAACACATGCTGCCATCCAGATAACGTCTTTTTCAGAGAAGGCCGTGTATATTTCAGCAAGACAATGCCAAACCACATTCTGCATGTATTACAACAGCATGACTCCATGGAAGAGTCTGGGTGCAAGACTGGCCTGCCTGCAGTCCAGACCTGTCACCCATTTAACACATTTGGCACATCATGAAACAAAAAATACAACAAAGGAGACCCTGAACAGTTGAGCAGTTGAAATCCTATATCAGGCAAGAATGTGACAACATATCACTTTCAAAACCCCAGCCACTGGTCTCCTCAGTTCCCAAACGATTACAGAGTGTTGTTAAAAGAAGAGGTGATGTAACACAGTGGTAAACACGCCCCTGTCCTAACGTTTTGCTGGCATCAAATTCAAATTGAGCATATATTTTTCATAAAACAATACATTTTCTCAGTTTCAACATTTGATATGTTGTCTTTGTTCTACTTTCAGTTAAATATGGGTTTATATGATTTGTAAATCATTGCATTCTGTTTTTATTTACATTTTACACAGCATCTCGACTTTTTTTGGAAATGAGTTTGTTGATAATAAGTTCTGTTTGGCTATATAGTTAATTTTCAAGTCCTCAATATCACGATAACTTCAAATACCACAATGTGATCTTTTTCCAGTACAGTTCAGCCCTAACACACACAATACTTTTGTTTGTTTTAAAAAAAGCAAGAATATTAATTGGTTATACGTACCATGGGGGCAGCGTGATGGTGCAGCGGTCGGCACTGTTGCCTCACAGTTCCAGGGTTGAAGTCTGCCGTGGCTGTATGTGTGTGGTGTTTGCATATTTTTGCTGTGCCATCATGGGGTTTCCTGCAGGGAGTCCTGTCCTCCTCCAATAATTAGTTAAGTTTTAAATGCAGTCAGACTGGATTATATTCTACAAGGTTGCATTTGTGGATAAAACACATGGTTAGAATTATTGTTAATGAGGCTATACATGGATTTTAGACCAAAATTTCTGTGTAATTTGCATTACAAAAACGAATTAAAGAAGCAGCAAAAGAGAAACGTATATTTCTATCTATCTGATTATTTTTTTTATCTACGTTTCACCTTTAAGGGTGACATTTGAAGAGTCCATTGTGATTTTTACGTGCTCACTATTCCCAACAGTAGAGTCAAATTCGCCATTTAAAAGGCACTTTTTCAATTTGTCATTCAATGAGCTATAAAAAGCAAAGGCTTATTGTCATCAAAGGATTTGCCATTTTCTTTTTTTCTTACTTTGTAAATCAACGGCATAAAACGGCTGTTCTTGTGCATGTGTTGTCCAAATTGTGCGAAATATGCACTGACTACAGTGACCTCAAAAGACCTAAAAACATGGCGGGAGCAGATGAACATCTCTACAGTAGGCTGTGCGAGTGCATTAACCCGATTAAAATATAAACATTCAGAAATGTACAAAATCTTATATGTACATGAAATGTACTTCAAAATCTTCAGTAACTGCAAACATTGGAGCAGCTTCCCATAGCATCCGATCTGCACATGCATGGATCACCCATGAGTGAAGAGGGCCAGGCTCGCAGCCTTGATTCCCATATATATTATTATTCCTTAGAATTAGGCTCAAAACAACAGGTGAGTTTTCGCATCAACAAATCAATCAGTTGCTGAAAGGCAGCAAGACCCAGCCACCCTGTGGACTTCAGGGACTAAAGCCAACCGCATGACTTTCAGCAATTCACTAACACAATCACACATTCAAAAAGACCTGCAATCCATCAATTCAGTAAAAGACTATCTGACCTTCTACATAAAACGTAAATGCTCTTGGACATACAAAGCCAGCTGAGATTAATTCCTTTTCCCCCAGACCCAAGAATGGTGATCATTTGCCATAATACACAAAACTATGCAAACTCTGACAAGGCTCATTGCTCTGAGTTAGTCAACTTGCAAAGACTGTAGTTCAATGCGTTGGAATGAAACTTCTGTGTTTTTTTCTTTATATATCCACATTGTATTTTACAGTTTTCATATACACACCAAACACTTTCATGTATCACGCATGTTCTCCGTGTTATGATCTTGTACTAATACCGAAGGTAAGTGTAGTTACATCATTCTGAGGAATTTATTTAATACCCAAGTCCTACCCAAATAATAACCTCTCTGACTCCCAATTAAAATAATAAATTTGAGATTGTGGTGAATAATGTTTTGATCCATGGCACAGATAATATCAGGTACAAAAGACATCATTAAAAATGTAATCGTGATTACTAAATCTGTAATATTGGTTTATGACGATAACAAGGATAGTACAACAATCAATTTTAATAAACATATGTTCTTCTGTTTCATAATAAAGGTAATATATGAGAACACTCTGTATACACTTGTAACAATATTATGTTACTATCACAGACACATTACTACTTAATAAACATTGTACCGTTATTGTATCTTTCGGAGATTAGGGTAGCAAGATTTTGTCCTGCATCACGGCACTTAGTTAATTTGTAGTTTGTACTTCAACATAGATCATGTTTAATAACATTAAGGCAGTTCTCAAAATGACCTGGACCATTTAAACTAGCTGACACTGTAGAACGTTGATAAGGAGCCCTAATTCAACTGAATACTGTAGGCGAAAATGAGCATCTTGTGTTTTGTAATTGCGTTAGAGGATGACTATCAGAATCCATTAATATTCATTAAATTCACCCTCAAGTATTATTACAAGCATGTTAACCTGCTATATGCATTTTCCCTAAAGCGATGCTTTAAATAGGGTTCAGTGATTTCCTGTGTGATATATGGTGTTCAAAGCTGTTTCAGTACCAGAACTTTTTGTCAATTACTTGAAACAGAAACAAAATGTACAGAATGGGACTTTAATTTACGAACTGCGGAACGCACTTCCAGCTGAGCAAAGTCACAGTATCACAGGGTCAGAAGGAACATGGTCACGTGATTCAGATAAGGACCTAAAAATGTAAAACTTTCACAGAAACCTTCTGTCTCTATTTGAGCAAGAGTGTGAGTTGAGTTGAAGCTTGGTGACATAACTGTGCCTAGTACCACCAGATACCCAGGGACGGATGTTCCAGCAAACGTGCACGCATGCACGAGACATAGGAGGCTGGCAGCTGTTACCAAAATATGGACACATTATGGACGTTTAATTCCATGGATTTAAATTTCCTCCAGGTAGTCCAGATTCCTCATGCTGTCCAAAAATATGCAAGCTTTACTAACTGGCATCAGTAATTCGCTCGTAGTGTGTGTGAGGATGTATATGGGCCATGCAATGGACCGGCATCCAATTCAGGATGTACCCCAGACTGCCCTGTGCTGCATGGGATAGGCTCGGGGCTCCTTATCACCCTGACCAGCAGTGATCATCAACTGGAGGACTCCTGCCCACATCTGGACCAAAACACAATTAAATCCGGACCATACAGTAGAGTTCCCCCAATCTCCCCCAGTGGTGGATGCCACCCCTTCCTTTGGGTTGCTATCCCATCTTCCAACCCGGTTTTGAGCAACGTAACTATTATATAAATCCATCCAGCTAGTCATCCATTTTCCGTACCCCTGTGTCCTATTCAGGGTCATCAGGGGTCTGAAGCCTATCCTAGAGCCTGTAGGTGCAGGGCAGAGAACAATGTAGGATCAGCACACTCATCACCCATTGCAGGGCATGCTCACTTACCATTTACTCACACATGCAGACCTGCGTGCAGTTTTGATAACTCCAATTGACCTTAGCGTGTTGTTGGACTGTGGTGGGAAACCGGTGTACCCAGGGGAAATCCCACAACTACATAGGAAAAACATGCAAATTACACACACACGTAGCCACAGCAGACACTTGAACAATGGTCCAACTTTCTTGTTAGCATGATAACTCAGAACTTATCTGAAGAATCTTTTTCAAACTTTGAAGACATATTGTATGGGCGAACAACTGGAACTGATCAAATGTCAAGAAAAATTGCCCCAAACCTGAAGCAGTGCTGCTTAGTGGCAGCAAAAGGAAGGGTGCCTGCAGATGATGTTAGACCTTGTAAGATGGAATTTATTACTACTGCACAAAAACATTACATCGATAAAAATCTACATCAGATTTCATATTGTGACAAATTGCCCCAAAAATGAAGCAGCTGCTCTATGTGGCAACAAAGAAAGGAAAGGAAGGTGTATACGATACTTGGTCTTGTCAGCAAAGTAACTCTAAAAGTATTTGACGGTATGCATGAAGATCTGGAATTGCCGCAAAGTTAAAGCAGTGACAAGTAGCGATAGCAAAGCGAATGGCAGCCTCAGACACTTGATCTTTTCAGCATGATAAAAATTCTGTCGGATCTTTTCCAAACTTAACAGATGGGTAAAGATCTGGACCGGTTCAAATTGTGTGATAAATTGCACCAATACTGAAGCAATGCTGCTTAGTGGAAGCAAAGAGAAGGGTAACTGCACGAGATGCTTGACCTTGTGAACAGAACAACTCAATTTGATCTTATGATTCAATATACTCTATTTGATCTTTGATGGATCTTAGTACCACTTCACAAAAACATTACATGGATGAAAATCTACACATGATACACCGAAGACAAGATATCAAAATACTGATGTAGTAGCAGTAGGTGGAAGTAGAGGGCGGAAAAGGAGGCCGCAGCTGCCATCTTGTAGACACTGTATTTGGTGGATCTTTGGGCAAACTTCCCTGGAACATTGGATGGGTCAGTTCTTCTCAAACTGTGGGCCACAAGATGATTTGAGCAGTATTTGTTTAATACTTTTTCATTCTGGGCATAATTCTATATATGTTATTTTATAGTTTTCATGTCTTTATAATTATTATAAAATGTAGGGGACAGTGCAAATGAACCTTTGTGGGTGAAGGGTGTCCAAAATGTACTGTATGTCCATTCATACATACATCCATCTATCTACCAACTGCATCTCCTAGAAAGGGTCTCAGGAGGCCTGAACCTATTCCAGGCTGCATGGAGAACAAATCAGGGATGCATCCAGGATAGGATGTGTTTGTTTTACGTCTAAGCGTTTCATTAATTGTGAAACCCAGTTGAAATGTGGATTCTTAATATCATGTAATATCAAATACTCATCACACTTTGTTAACTAACCATCTATGAGATGCCATGTCTGCGGGAAATGAAAGGGCTCTACGAAAGCATTGATGCTTCAAGACAGTGTTAATGGCAAAGCTTTTGTGAGCTGAGATTCGTGTTGGCATGTGTTTATGTGGTTGTGTGTCTGCATAGTGTTATGTGGTGAGAGAAGCAAAGTGCACAGACTGAAGCGGAAAATAATGTCAAGGGATGGAGGGATGAAAAACAGCAACACGGCTGCATTTGCTCAAGAGCAGACCTTTTAAATTAACAGCAGGTTTCTGTAGCTAATGATGAAAATATGCCACACATTTCAAACATCTATTAATCCATGAATTTCATACTCTACCATACCAACCGTGAGTTTTGTGGCAGGAGGGTTGGTCAACACAACATATATATAAGGAAAGACAGATATTCAGATTAATTTGACTTGAAGCACATAGAAAAACCATTAAACTGACCTAGTGTGTGTGTGTGTGTGTGTGAGTTATAGACCATATGGGGGATGGGATTGGAACCAGATCTTCTTGCACCAGGAAAAATTCCAGACAGGCACACTTTACATAGTAATCCTTACTTCACTAATAAGATACTACATGGAAAAATTCTATTAGGCCTACTAATTGATGGCTAAGTGGTGAATAATTAACTACTGATGTATTGCATATGGCCAATTTACAAGATGTGATTTTTCATGAAAGCATAGAAATCTCAGTTATACAATCTTTGGGTCTGCATTTTAAATGTGTTCTCCACTTAATTATAGGCTTTCGGTTCCGCCTACTTCACTCCAGTTGACATACTTCACTCTCCACCTAGAATTTGTTAATTAAAACAACATTACAGGTATGCACGTATTATTTGATCAGTAAGAGTCATAAGCAAAGGAAAAATGTCTCTCAGTCTCCAAATAAAATATTTAATTTACAATGAAAAATCAAGAGGGATTTTTTAAACACAATCCTCAATCGCCAACCCTGTGAAAAAACATCCTTTGTAGCCATGCCCAGCACCGCACCTCCTCCACATCACTCCCTCTGTCAAATGGGTGGGATGACAATGACACACCATCAGACGATACCTCCAGAGAATGCAAATGCGCTCACAAGCATAAAAGGAGCAAAACACACCAATCTGTTATCTACCAAATGATATTTTTCTTTATTGCACTTCTCCTGTCACCTTTTCCCCATGATCGGTATGACCAATTCAAACCAGTGATGCCACTGCAAACACAGAACTTGTTGTTTACAGTACAGTCGGCCCTCCATATCCGCGGGCTCCGCATTTGCAGATTCAACCAACCACGGATTTAAAATATTTGAATAAAAAGAAAATCCAAAAGGTTTTCTCTATTTAAAATTATATTTTCTATATGTATTTGTATGCATGTACTTTTTTGTTCTATGCATTTCAGAGCAATTCTATAAGTGTTGAAAAAAAGAAAATGTTATGTTTTGTTGATGTGTATTATGTAGGTAGTGTACAGGCTTGCGTCGACTTGCTTTTACAATCCAGACCAAAACCACCAAACGCAATCAATTTGTGTATATCTCAATAGCTACAGTATAGGGAAAGACATCAAGTGCAGTACTGTAATATACACATAGTACTCTATAGCTTATAATAATGTAAATATAAAATCACAACACTTTATAATAAAAAGTGATACACTGATAACTTCCTACCATGTCCGCGTTTCTCGATCAGTGTTTATTACTTACTATTGTCCGTGGACATAAATGCAATTGGATGTGACTCAGTCAGGCTCAGCTCAACATAAAACTGTACATTATAACAATCTACATAGTATTTAAATTCTTTCAGGTATTATAAATAGTCAAGAGATGATTTAAAGTATACGGGAGGATGTGTGCAGATATATGCAAATTCTATGGTATGTCATATAAGGGACTTGAGCATCTGTGGATTATTATATCTGTGGAGGGGTCCTGGCACAAATCCCCCATGGATATCAAGGAACAATTGTAAATTTACAATATGGGACTTAAATATATGAGCTGAGGAATACACTTCCAGTTGAGCCAAGTCAGGTAACCACGGTAACACAGGGTGGGGACAAACACGGGCATGTAATTCAAATAGGAACCTGGAAATTTAAAAGAAATCACAAAACCTCCTACGTCACTGGTGCAGGGGGGTGAGTTTGAGGTGCCAAGCCCTGCCGACCTGAGGGACAGATGGCCAAGAACACGAGTGTGCGCACATGCACGAGATAACAGAGGCTGCACAAACAATGCAAAAAAAATGTGTTGGCACAAAATGTCCAACTACTGGCCCGTCAACTGGAATATAAGGACTAACTTTAGCTTTCTGAGAAGCTTACAGTCGGTATTGTTCATTTTTAAATGATTCATCTGTAATTCCTATGCTCATGATTATCATGTTTCAGTTAAAGCCATATGCCTACATTATGTCATTTAAAAAATTAAATACGCTCCCAGTTTCTTATCTGCACACAACGTGGGCTATGATGCAGTACTGTGTCCAAGCTAATTGAGTTTCCATGGAGAGTTTGCAAGTAATGGTGCCAAAAGGAAATTATAATCATAACAAAAGCAGATGTTGACTTAATAGAATTTTCCACAAGTTATGGATATTAGCTGAATAAATTGCTGGAGTATTTAACATGAATTAAACAACTGAAGCAAAACCTATTGCTATTATATCAGAGAGGAAAGGGATGCCTGTTAGGTCTCACTTATAAATGCGTTCATTCGAGAGTTTTAAGAAATACTTGGCAAATCTCATTTAGATCAGAAAGCAATGTCAAAACCCCAGAGCTATCTGCAGACCTTTTTCCCAATTAATTTGACACAGGCCACAATAATAATAAAAAAAACACACACACACACACACACAATGGTTCAACTTCTGGTACAATGTCCATATCGTTCACATTTTTTGGGCACGACTCCTGAAAATCTGAAAAAGCACCCAGTATTTCTGCATGAAATATATGCTCAGGGAAGCCACACTTTACTCCCCATGGTCCAACATGATGGACTCTACCTTTCTCCACACTGAACCACTGGGAGTGAACTCCAGCTGTCCTGTATTTCACAGGCTGAGGATCCACCACATCTGTTCGTCTTTATGAAAGCACCTAGGGCTCGAATCGGGTAAACTTCTAATTCGGAAATTTAAATTAGCACCCTCCAGCTGAAGTAAACAAACCAGCTGGGATAAAACAAAAAGAAAACACACAAGTGAGTTGTGAGGTTAGTGTAAATAATACAAAGAAGCAACTGCAGGCAAGTGGGAAGGAATCAGTCACAAGATGACAAAAACCTGCATGACAGGTACATAAGGCCAGAACTGTAGGGTCCTGTATACCAGCCCTCCTTTGTGTATCTCTTTTTTAGTCACATTAGGATTACATGCATCCAGAGCCTACATCACTTGAGCCACAGAATAGCATACCAGGAGAAAACATTTCCACAGCAGAAAGCAGTCACACTCCCTGTCTCTGTAACTTATGAATCATTACTCAGTCTGGCATGATATTGAAAAGTGATAGAAGACTAGGTTATACAAGAAATCATACAGTCACTAGGAGAACATCCATCCTGCAGAAGCATAGCTGTGGATCCACTATAGATGTGAGGCAGCAGCACCAACTGCTGAGTCACAATACCCCCACACATCCATCCATCTTTTAACTGTTTACTGTAATTGTGTATGTAAGGCTTTAGGATTGAAGACAACAGTAACAACAAAACTATAGCTCAGTTGTCTAAATATAGAAAATTTCTTTGCACCTGCTAAATACTTGCAACATATATGAGAGGTTTCCTATATTAAATGTGAAGGAGCTGGATATGGATAAAGGCGACTTGAGTCATCAACAGGTGGTGTGCTGGTGCAGTGGTTAGTGCTGTAACCTTCCACCTCTGGGATCAGGGTTCAAGTCTCTGCCATGGCTCTGTGTGCGGAGTTTGCATGTTCTCCCCATGTCATTATCTGTAAATCAAGCTATAAAGTCCAAAAACATGTTGAGATGAGTTACCAATTTGTCTATGAGTTGGTGCGATGGGTTAGCACCTCATCCTAGGTTATTCCCTGCCTTGTGCCCATAGGTTCTGGAACCCCATGACTGTGAATAGGGCATATCAATACAGAAAATAGATACTGTTATCAGCACTGGAAAGGTTTGCAAATCATTACAGCTTTTCTAGTTAAAAATGACAACTGGCAAAGGTGTGAGGCCAATCTTTAAGTGATTAAGACACACCTGAGTAAATTAAAATGGAAACAATAATCTGATGATTGGAGATAGGAAGGTAAGGGAATTTTGAAAACTCAGTCTGTATGCAATTTATTTGGTAGCTCAGCCTCACAGGGCAGAGTTTGGTTTAAATCAATGAGCTGCATTTTTGATAGACAAAAGCATAGTTTTTGAAAATCAGTACAAAACTGTAGGTACGACAAGCCGCCGGCCATGAATATCACTGGCTTACCCAAACGTCGTGTCCTCTGTTGTGAATCAGCAGCGTGACCCATTGAAACCTGCATTTCGTGGTCTGTGATTCAGCACCCCAGCTCCGCAATATACTTTTAACACCCTTTAACAAACTGTACAATTTTAACACTTTTAAGCCAAGGGTTTTTTTTCCTCGTATATCTGTGTGCTCTGACTTTCTTCAAATTCTCTCCGTTCTCATCGCAATATTCGGCATCAGGTTTAAAAAGAATATTTTATACATCACCGTAATATAATTCCCCTTTGAACTAGACAGAAAATCTTTATAGCAAGAGAGCCGGCAGCATTGGGCCTACATCATAATGTCAGGTATTTAATTTATCATTTAAGGAGGCAACATCATTCTGTTGTTAAGTATTTCTTAGAAGACCAAGCATTAATGTTTCAGATAAAATCGTAAGAGCTAACGTTAGTGGTGTCGGAAAGAGTTGGGGATTGAGAGGGACGAATTTGCCCCAGTGGCAATGGGCACACATGTAATAGTCACATTTGGAAAAGATGCGATGTAAGAAAGATTAAAGAAAAATTAATTAGAAAAATAAAGATTTCATCATTTTAAATGACTAACAGTTTCACAAAAAACATAACAAAATATAACTGGTTCATACGATAACACGTTTGACAGGACTACAGTCTTAGATGTATGTTTTGTCCTCGCACTCTGCATGCACAACAAATTGGCCTCGGTTACACGCAGATTCATAATGAGAGATAAGGAATGTGCCCAGGTAGATATAAGATATTTACTTACAGGGGGGTGGTCTGTCGATATTGGGGTGGGGGGGGGGGGGGAGAGGGCGTCC
>JAODKC010000045.1:13627181-13666824 GCA_026777985.1 Mormyrops attenuatus
AAATCACTTTTATTGTCACATCACTTGTTTCCAATACACAATTACTGTACATGAGTGAAATACTTGTGTGCAAAGCCTCTCGAAGCAGCCGTAGTATGACACGAATTAACAATCAATATAAGTATAAATATATAAAACATGAAACATTTGACAGATCTATGTGTGTACAAAAGTGTATGCAGTTGTGTAATAAGAATCTATAGTTAAATAATGTGCAGTAGAGCATCATGTGCAATATGTGGTAAATGGCTGAGTGTCAGTGCTCATTTTTAATGGTCAGAGTTCAGCAGTCTGATGGCCTGGTGGAAGAAACTGTCCCACAGTCTGCTGGTCTGGGACTGGATGCTGCAGTACCGTGTGCCTGACGGTAGCAGCCTGAACCGTTTTTGGCTGGGGTGACTGGGGTCTTTGATGACCTTCCCCACTTTCCCCAGGCACCTCTTGATGTAGATGTCCTGGAGTGAGGGAAGCTCACCTCCTATAATCCTCTAAGAACACCACACCACTCTCTGCAGAGCTTTGCGGTTGTAGGCGGGGCTGTCACCGTACCAGGCGGTGATGCATCCCGTAAGGATGCTCTCAATGACACAGCTGTAAAATGTCCTGAGGATGCGGGGGCTCATTCCAAACCTCTTCAGTCTCCTGGGAAAGAAGAGACGCTGAACTGTCCATGTGTGGTCCTCTGCCAAGTGCACTCAGAGGAAACGGAAGCTGCTCGCCATCTCCACAGCAGTGCCATTGATAGTGAAGGGCATGTGTGCTCCTTTTTGCTTCCTGAAGTCCACTATCAGTTGCTTGGTCTTAGTGGCGCTGAGGGTGAGGTGGTTCTCCTGGCACCAGTGTGTCAGGATGCTGATCTCCTCTCTGTATGCTGTTTCATCGCTGTTGGTGATGAGACCCACCACCCAGCTGCACAGGGTGCTTCCCAGGCCCCGGTCCTGCAGTTTCCTGTCCACCCTCGAGGGAGCAATGGTGTTGAAAGCTGAGCTGTAATCTACAAACAGCATTCTCACATATGTGTCCCTCTTCTCCAGGTGGGGTAGGGCAGTTTGGAGAGTCAGGGCTATGGTGTCATCGGTGGATCTGTTGTGGTGTTATGCAAATTGCAGTGGATCCAGTAAGTCAGGGAATGCAAAGCAGATGAAGTCCCTGACCAGTCTCTCAAAGCATTTGCTTACAATGGAGGTCAAGGCAACTGGTCACCAGTCATTCAGTGATGCGATTGTTGAAGACGTGGGTACAGGGACGATGGTGGCCGATTTGAAGCAGGCAGGAACCATAGACAGGTTGAAGATGTTCATCAACACTCCAGCCAGCTGATCATCTTCAACCGCCCCCTCTCCCACTCAGCTTTAGTAGGAAACTAGAAATCAAAGAGTCTTCTTTCCACTGCTCCCGTTAAGGGTCGCCACAGCGGATCATTTGATTCCAAACCTTCCCTTTCACTCACAAATCACTCCTGCCACTCTGGATGAAAAACTACAAAGCCAACAGGAAAAAACTAAACATTAATCTCTGGCAAGCAAAAAGATACTTTTTTTCTCGTAAGGTGCGAAAAAATGCTCAAAAATGGCAACAGAAACTGGGCTAACTGGGGAAAAAGGATAAAGTCATAAAACTGGTAAAAACAAACATCATATGGCAGTCACCTGACTCACTCTCATGATTGTGTCGAAGGGAAAGTAAAATGACCTAATAATGAAGAAATACGGGATAAAAATATCTTTTGCCAAGGAAGTTTTATTTTTAAAAAATCCTGATAAGAAAATGAATTACAGATTTTTTTCAGACTGATTATAGGTTAAATAGATAAGCTAATCACAACATTTTTAGAAAAATTAAATTCAGAGCATATCAGCTTGTAGTAAAATGGCACTTCACATTTCTTTTCCTGTAAGAAAATCTGAGTTTAGTAATTCTAATTTAAGTGCAATGTTTCAGATGTATCATTAAAACAATACAAATTTTATCCTGTTGGGTGGACGGAGGGTGGGATGGAGAAATTTTTAACATAAGGAATCTTTATTTTCTGAAAAGAGAGTGAAGCCATAAAACTTAGTCAAGATCCATTTTCACTGAATTTTATTGTTTTACTGATAACTGATCATTCTAAATACACAAAAGCACACAGACACAGCTTTTGTCCTTTGAGGGTGTTCAGCCTTGGATTAGATTCATCTGTCAGTCTACTCAGGTAGCTTGAGACTTCAAAATTTGGTCATGTGCTCGTGATGTGACATGGCTCAAGCACAGCCCCAAGTGCAACTCAGGTGAAGTGGCAGCTCTAAACTTCCTTTAGTTAATGGCTGTGTGAATGAATTGTTCTTGAAAATCAATGGATATAAATTGGCAAGGAATAAATTCCTCATGCATTACTGTGAAGGTCACATCAATATATTTATAGTTAACAATGGTTGGGTGGCTAATATAAAGTTGGAAAAGATGTGTATCTGAACTACACTATACAGTATATGTGTGTTTCTTTGACGGTTATATACATTCTTTTAAAGGCCAACATAAAATTGAAAAACAGAAGGGGTGACGTAAACAGACTTCCTGAGGAATTGTGCTTTTGTAAATAGTTACTGCTGCTCTGAATATCAGCTATATAAACTGGTGTCATTTTTTGAGAGAAAAAAATAGGTAGAAATTTACACAATGAAATTAATGAGCGCCAGATTAAAAGCATGTTAGTTTGGGTTAATTTTCTGGTCTCGTTATTGGGTAAGCTTTTGAGACAAATGTGTCCTGATTTCACAGAATGCAGGTGCTGATGTATGCATTCATAATCATGTTTGATTAAAATTATATTAGTTATTATGCATTATGACTTATCTGTGTGAGCAAGCCTGCATGCACCAGGGCAGCTAAGAGCTATGTGCTTCTAGCAGATTGTCACTTCAATCAGGATCACCCAGGACTGGTCTCAGCAAAAGGACTAAGGAATTATGAATTCTTCAAAGCTACCAGGAAAGGCAAAGACTAATATTACAACACCTGCAAAAGACCCAAGACACTAAAAATAAGTTCCGGCTCTGACTGGGTGTGCTAAAGGACATCAGTGGGCAAATATTTATAGATGGGATAGCAAAGATTAAGTAGAGAGGAATACACAGAAAGCTTCTATGACACAGACATCGACAACCAAGATGTATTTAATGAATTTAGTGACACTTTACTTAAGGTCATATTTTTAGTAATTAAGTAAGAATAAAGTATACTGGTGGATGGAATCATCCCCTGTTTGTGGATACTAACTTGCAATAAGCTGTGTTAAGGTTGTATGCTTCCGTTTAATTCAGAGGGCAGACAGATGACCGAGTGGGTTGCAGGTTTTATATGTTCTTGCACGTAAGCTGTGCGCTGGAGTGAGTTGATTACAAGAGTAGTAGAAATGTATCTAGGGTGGCACTTTGTGATGGAGGTGTGGATTGTGGGTTTGGGTGGTGCTTAATTGGTAATTTAGTGGCATGTCAGTTGATGTTTGGGGTTGATGTGGGCTGGCATCCCCTGGCTGCTGTCCTGGTGGGTGTAGGGTGGCCACATGGGTCTACGGTTGCTTTATCGTTGGTTTGTGGTAGGCGGTGGGGGTTTGTGGTGCATCTTGTGCTGGTTTGTGCATTAGATGTATGATTTGTGTCCTCGTTATAAAGTGTTAACAGATATTTCTGTTGTTTTTTATTTTCTTTATTAGGTACTGGCCACCGTTGTCTATAGACATCTAATGTGCCCTGTCCATTAGATCAAATTGTAGTAGGTCTTGAACTAAGTTTTCCTTTTGTGTGATCATTTATGTACGGCAATTATTTCAAACCCTCAAAATCATTAATAATACATATTAATGCTGTTTTTTTAATGAGTGCAATCGGGGAATAAAGACCCAAAAGAGAAATTACAATTCCTTCCATGTCCAGTTGTGTCATTTATGATTATGTGAAGGGCAGCCTCCTGTTGGGGCACCCAGGGAGCTGGGGGTTAAGGGCCTTGCTCAAGGAGGCACGGAGGCTGGGTTTGAACCAGTGACCTTGTGACTATAGGCACACAGGCTTAGCCCACTGAGCCACACACTTCCCCTGAATTATGCAATTTCCTTTTTGTCATGTGCATAAGATTCCGATAAAAATTACTGAATGAAGATTAGATCCGTACGTAGATATAAAGCTGCTGTACAAGCTGGATGGCAGAGGAACAAGAGACATGATAGACGGGATAAAAGTAAGTTCCTTTAGAATCTATTTTTTAAACCTAAAGATTCTTTTTTTATATGGTCAACATTCTTTGTCATTTTTTTCCCAGTGTCTTTTCTTTAATTAAGGTTGTATACTCCTGAATAAACCATACCAAAAAGCACCTCTTATTCAGTGAATACCCATTCAAGAGATTTACTCATAGTAGAATGTAACCAAAGACATAAATGAGGATTTTCAGCCATCCTGTAAGCCTTACCGTTCAGTATCAGCCTGGCATATTTTCACATCGCCTTGCAGTCTGTAGTGATTACACTGGCTTATCATCTTTAGGGAGCAGATTCCTGTTAGTGTTTATCTGAGTTTTCTGGTAGAGTGGCCTCACAGGAATCCTGCAGGTTTAATCACTCTCTGACAGAAACACCAACATTTTTCAGCGGGAGAACAACAACACTGCTGATTTCTTTTACCAAATTCTGCACATTACACAGCTTTTCACACACTTGCTGAATTTGACCATGAGAAAATAATAAAACATGTATGGACTGAAGAAATGAGGTTAAAGAAAGGTTCATTATTGCATGTTTTTTTACCGAGAATATTGAAATTATGTTTAAGAACTCCGGTAACACTTTACTTGCAGGGGCAGAACTCATTTTGTATTATACTCTTACTTATGTATTAATTGACCACAAATTAAGTCTTAGTTACATATTGATCGCGTGTTCATTCTTCATTAATGAATCGTGACATCTTTTATCTCAAGCGGTTACTATGACAGTACTACTGTATGTATTTGTGTTCCGTCAAGTAAAGTGCTACCAGAACTCACTCTGGGTCTGTGTTCGCAAGGTAATACATTTAATATGAAATGCCAGATCTTGCTGTAAAATAGAAAAAATAGTAATGAAGCTTAAAAGTCAGCGAAGAAACAAACTTTTCTTCACCTGAAAAATGAACGTGGTCTTCTGAGTCCAGTGAACAATGAAAAAAAATGTTGAAGTGCATGTATTGTCTTTTTTTTGGTAACCTTGCCACCTGCTGCGTTTTAGGCTACTTTTGTTCGCAGAAAGTGAAAAGGAGATGTTTAAGTCCAACAGGAGATACAGCCGGAAGGTCTCCGTACTTCAAGGGGTCTCTCCCTCGCTCTTTTATTCTCTGCCATCTTACGGCTTCGGCCACTTTAAGGCACTCTCAGCACTGAGCCTTTCTGTGTGAGGCTGGGCTACTGACAGACAGCTCTGGGACTTTCCTTTTGTTTGGAGTTCTGCAGAAGGTCTAAGTCGCATTGAAACCTTGTCGCCATCTCCTGCCGTAGCGGTATTTTGTTTTTGCCGTGTGAACCACTGCTGCAGGTGGCCCAGGGTTTAACTGAATGAAGAGGCAGTAAAGGAAAGAGAAAACCTGAAAAGCATAAAAAAAATTAATGTAATTTGGCCAACACTTTCAAGCTCATTTTCTTACATGCGACGTGCTGCCACAAAACGGAATGACAAACTTTGTTGTTTAACAATGGGTCGAACTGCACCCGACCCATTTGCATTGATTTTGTATTCACAGAGAGAAGCTATATATATATATGTATATATATATATATATGTGTGTGTGTGTGTGTGTGTGTGTGTGTGTGTGTGTGTGTGTGTGTGTGTGTGTGTGTGTGTGTGTGTCAAAGACAATTCATGACACAATGCAATAGATTTTTAAGCATGTGACTTGCGATGGATAGTAGTTTTATTGAACAGCAAACTTAATGTTCTAGTATATTACAGCCATCACAGCACATGTAAAATCAGATGCTTTCAAATTCCAAGCCAAGCCAAATTCCAGAAGGAATGTTCAATGCAATGCATAAAAACTACTAATGCATTCGATTTGGATAATGTATTAAAATATATATAGTATATAGATACTTCAATACTTGCTCTAAAGACCACAAATCAATGACTGCTGTCAATGCACGACAACTTCTTGGATCCATGACTGAGCAGTATTATACTCATTTAAATCTGCAAAAGAAAACTGTAGTTAAGTGAAGGAGAGAGCATGCTCTCTCACTAATCATGGCAGTAGCTATTATCAACCATAAACTGGCGTTTATGAAGCAGGGCTGACTTATTACATATTGGAAAATGTTATTTTTGGTTTTAGATGAACATGAAGCCATATAGCAGTGCAAGGAGGCACCAGAAAGCAGGTTTATTGTCAGGGGACGATTTTTCATGGAGAAATAGGCCAGTGCTAATATTAACTTGTGCATTTCTACTTTCACTCCACAGGGACAATGTACAGTGTATCGAACTTCCCACTAACTTCCCACTAGCTATCATGTAGTGACTTGCTTTTAATATCCAAACAATCTCACAGTGCCTGTAACAGAACCGGACACTTTCAGGCAAATACTCATTCATCATATCGGCCTCATTATTGCAGCATAAAAGCCATTACAAATACAATATTGAACCAAAATATGACAATAGAAACACAATTAAAATTTTAATCACCAATTAGGATTTGACTTTGTTTGTTGCTCAGGCCTACATTAACATGGACATCCCATAGGGTATGATTTGCTGTGCAGACAGGCCTTTACAGGCGTAGTACAAAGAGACACTGTGGATAAAGAATAGGAATGGAAGTACAGTACAAAGAAAAGAATGAGATATATACTAGAATGTAAATACAACATGTACAATAAAAATTCACAAAGATGATATTAATAAAATTACGATACATATAAACATAATAGCAAAGCAGCACCACTGAGAATGAATGCTATGGAAATATCCAGCCATTTTCTTTACCCACCTGCCCTGTGCAGGGCTGCGAGGGTCCAGAGCCCATCCTGGAGGCTATGGGCACAAGGCAGGCAATAACCCAGGACGGGGCGCCAACCCATCGGCGGGCACGGAAGGAAACAATTATCACCTAAATCGTGCTTCGGAGTTTCCTTTGTTCTTTTCTGTCTCTGGATTCAAGCTACTAATTAGAAGTTACTGAACTCAGTTCAGACAAAGAGAGAAAAACAGACAGACGTCAGTTACACATGATGCTCAACAACAGTACATACACAGTAACATAACGCACAGTAACATAACGCACAGTAACATAACGCACTGTAACATAACGCACTGTAACATAACAGTAACTAAACATGTATGATGACCGTCAGTGTTACTAAAGCCCTGTAACACCAAACATTGAAAGACAAATGAGTGTAGATATCACATTAGTCTAATTTATCCAATGTTAACACACGTTTGTCCTCGGAGGATGCCACAGTGCCTTCCAAAGACACTTATAATGAGAAGGTAACAAGCAGAACGATTTCTTTCAGTGTCACTCTCTTCCTTACAGTAGATACCTCAGCTGGGGAGGGGGGGGGGAATTGTAGAATCTTAGTGAGGGATATTCTTAGATCACTTAATCAAAGAGTAAATTTTTTTTTAACAAATTTGCCCCTAAAATCAATGAAGTATCTTTAGTTATAAAAGAATGATTCAGAATGAAGAGTTAAACAATTTACTATAAATGAAGCCTTTTATTATACTGTCACTATTACAATTTTATGACGATTTTATACTCTGTGCAATATATCTCTGATACAGCCCATCACAATTATTCTGATATTTGAAAGTGCCTATGGGAAAGTTTGATTTTCCATATTTCACAAGAATATTTTATGAAAGAAGAAATAAAAAACACCAAAACTCTAGTATTTTGTTTGATTACTTATGGTTAAGGTTAGGGCTGGGTATGGGGTTAAGGTTATGGTTAAGGTTAGGGCTGGGTATGGGGTTAAGGCCATCGTGTTTGGATAAGAGATTGTGTGTGTGTGCGTGTCTGTGTGTGTGTGTGTGTGTGTGTAATCATTCCTATCTTGCTAAGGAGCTCAATAGTTCCTTTTCCTACTATTATGTAGTAGTTTGTCAAATTCTTGCATCATCACTGCTAAGCTACCGGGATATTTCTAGAGACTATTTTTTAGGAAGACAGACTGTTTACTATTCAAACCAACAAAATAGACCAAGGAGATTCTTTTTTTAGGTCACCTAGTGTCACAGTCAGGCTCTTAAGGAATCTAGGACACAGTGGGGTCCTCGCTGTGATTTCAGGCAGGACCTGACCACAAAACTGCAGTATGTATGATTAAAGCCCAGATACTCCTGCCTGTCAGAGTAAAATGACATGCTTAGCTAACACTGCTTCTGAGCCATGGATGGAGACATCTAGGGCCTCTTTATGGTTATCCATCCATCCATTACTTGTAACCACTTGTCCTATCAGGGTCACGAGGGGAGTCCAGAGTCTATCCTGCGGGTTATGGGCACAAGGCAGGCAATAACCCAGGACGGGTTTCTTTAAGGGTTTGTCTTTTTTAAATCAATGTAATCATTTGACAAATTATACAACACCAAAGAGACCTCAGTGTGAAGTTACTTTGTAAAACCCACGCTTGGCCATACAGAAATACTAAAAATCCCACTGGAAAATCTAGATCCCAGTACCAGTTGAGAGATTCATCGAGATTCTCAGACTGGAATCACGGTGGTGCCTCCTGATGCAAAGTAAAATTTCAGAAATTCCATTACAAACTCAGGCATGATGGCCTGTAACTGCTGATTCCTTATTCTCTGCCTTCTATTGCATTTTCTAGCTTGATTTTGAACTTCTGTCTTTCCAAATTGCTGTTGTTGTCGCTTCCATCAGCTGAGGGAATATAAGGCACCGTCGCTATAAAATGACTGCAGATTAATAGAAACAGATATTGCCATGGAAGAAATTAAAGCTTCTTTAGATAATTTTTTTGAGACATTTACTAAGTTTTTATAATTTCATTTTTATAATAATCCCCAAAGTGACATTTAGAGTCGTAGCATCCTGAAGTTATTTATTTAATTAATCAAAAATAGGAACTGCTAAAGTGTCACAGCTTGCAGCTGATGTATTTTAGTATCATGTGTTATGTTGTTGATTAAATCTGTGACGTATAAGTACTGTATATCAATGAGGCTATGCTATCACAGTAATATACAGTTAGTTATTATATTCTGTAAACACATTCTGGCTGTTATAAATTATACCCACACAATCTCGTGTCTTGTAAAAACTTAAGGTAGCCGTTTGGGCTCAGTGAATCTCTTGTATAGCACAGTGAATATGATGAAACAATTTGACAGAAAGATGGCCATGTGGATGGATTTTCCATTTTTCTGGGTGCCTAGGGGTTGGATAGAAACAAGGTCAGCACAACGTGGGAACAAAAACACAATATCTACTTCAGAAAGAATGTGAAATTATGCTAACCAGAGTCAGAACGGGCATCCGGTTCAGGCGTGTTTAGTTGAGATGAGAAACGATTACATATAGTGATTCATAGGGCGGTGTAGTGGCGCAGTGGTTAGCACTGTTACCTCACGCTTTTGGGACCAGGGTTTGGATCTCTGCCATGGCTCCATGTGTGTGAAGTTTGCATGTTCTCACGTGTCATTGTAGGGTTTCCTCTGGGTACTCTGGTTTCCCCTCCACATTCCAAGAGCATGCTGAGATGAATTGGAGTTTCCAAACTGCCCGTAGGTGTGTGAATGTGCCCTGTGATGGTTTGGCTCCCTATCCTGAGGTGTCCCCTGCCTTGTGCCTGTACTTTCCAGGTTAGACTCCAAACCCTCCATGACCCTGGACTGGAAAAGCATTAAAAGAAACTGGATGGATATCAGTTTAAACCACACACAGTTTATTAAGATTTTGTGCCTCTAAGCAGTTTAGTTTCATTTTCCCCTAAAGGAATAGTTTAGATTCCAAGTTGATTTTCACTTTACAATGAAAAAGACACTGAAAAAAATGAATGTCGGATACTAATGCCATGCAGAGCAATGCTACAATGCAACAAACATCTATCTCTCGGCATTCTTGTAAGTTAATGTAGATATGCAGTGCATACTGTATTCTGTATGCACTTTGATAAGCACTGAACGCATTCATTTTAAAAGCTCAGAGATTCTAATCCTCATTGCATAATGTGTCACGTAACTTTAATGCTCCATTGCTTAATGTGTCATGTGACTTCATTGCATTCTTAATTTAACAAAACTTTGGCTGTCATGGTTGTCATATGATAAGAAATTGTCGTGCATTTTAACTTTTATATGCTAATTTGTACTTCATTTGCGGTATAGAGGTTAAAATGCACGATAATTTCTTGTCATATCGGCACAAATTCACATAAATTACGTATGCATTCACGCTGTCACAACAATTGATTGCCGCACGTATCGCTTTTAATGGTGAATGCGTACTTGTGTACCAGTTATGTCAATCCCTGATCATTAGCCATCTTAGCTCATTCATGTCTGACACATTTCATTCCAGCTATAGACGATAAATAACACATAACTTTCGAAATGCTTTTTGAAACTGACATATACGTACAGAGTTGTATATACAATTCACTCGTGCAGAATCTTTTCTTTGATACATATCAAAGGCTATATCCTTCTCTGAAGTCTCTGTGATCTGAAGATTAACATTATGTTCCATAGTGCAGTGTTTCTCAACCTGGTCCTTGGGGACCCCCAGACAGTCAACGTTTTTGCTCCCTCCCAGTTCCCTACTAGGTCCTAGAGGACCGGGCTGAGAAACACTACCGTTGTGGTTTGACCCAGTCTCAGCTATGATATCATTTTAATTTTTCCTATAATAAACTACAGATTAAGCCATCTATTCCCCTTGCTGTTACCATAGTTTTCAGAAGTGTTCGTAGTAATGCGTTACAAAGTAATGCGTTACAAAGTAATGCGTTACTGTACAGTAATTCCACTACTTTTGGCAGTAACAAATAATGTAACTAATTACCTTTTCAAATTAAGTAAGGCAATTAAAATTATTGAAATTTAAATGGGCTCATTACTAGTTATGTTACTAGTTAGTTTCTTGGTGAAAATATTAATGGACAAATGCAGCCTGTTCTAATATTCTGTCTATGATCTAACATCATTCGACCTCACGGTGGCGCAATGAATAGGTGATATTAGGGACAGTGATAGATAAAATTTGACAGTTATATTGTCTCACACTGTGCCACAGCACCAACAGTAGATTAATATAACTACCCAGGCAGCACGATCAGGGGAGCACCTATACATTCTGGGCCCCAAGACAAAATATCACCTTGGGCCCCTCCCTTACATTGTATGATTTTATCCATCCATCTTCTGAAACCACTGAATCCCAACTGGTCGGGGGGGGGGGAGACCGGTGCCTATCCTGGGAACAAAGGGTGCAGGCAGGAACCAATGCTAGGCATTCACCAACACACCACAGGGCACACACACTCACAACTACAGGGCCAATTTAGTCTCACCAATCAACCTATCCTGCATGCTTTTGGACTGTGGGAAGTAACCAGAGCCCCTGGTGAACACCCACACGAACACGGGGAGAGCGTGCGAATTCCACACAGAAAGGACCCGCGACCAAACCCAGAACCTTCTTACTGTGAGGCAGCAGTGGTAACCGCCGCGCCACCCGTATAATTTCATCATTTTTCCTATTCAAGGGCCCCTGTAAAGTCCTGGGCCCCCTGAATCTGTCAGAGTACAACGGAGCCCTATGTAACCCTGACTGTCCACTTCATTAATGACGACTTACACTAATTAGACGACTTGAACTAATTAGATTTTTTTAAATCCTAATATCGCAATATATATCTCAGAAAGAATAAATATTGCAATGTGATTTTTTTCCCAATATCGTGCAGCCCTAATGGCAAGTGGCATTAGTCTCACTGACCAAGTGTGTCCATCTCCTAATGTTTCAAGTGATGCCTGTCAAGTAGAGTGATTAAAAGTGGGCACTTTCCATGGCACATCTGCCTTTCTGTTTGTAATGATACAGTAATGATATTTTTCCAGTTACACTTCCATGGATTCTATTATTTGTTTGCATGACTTCTTTTTTTTGACGTTTAATACACGGGGCTGTGTCATTTGGGTCTCAGCTGTTGTCATGGTGACCCACCTCACCACAACTTGGAATAATACTTGAATCAATATCCCAATCTTACTGTTGTTTTTTCATTAGATAGGGGCAGGAAATGTGTGAGAGAACCACAAATAAGTCTTTAATATGCCGTCATTTTTCAAATCCCTTGAAAATAATGGCTTTAAAAGTTTTTCTAAAAATAGCTGATTTGTCATCAGCTGAAGTGTTATCAGTTGTTTCAAATTAAAATCATCAGCCTATTTCATTATTCTCGTGGTCATCTGTACTGGCAAATGAATCCTCAGAAATGCAATATGATCCATTATGAGGTAGAGTGACCAAACATGGCTGGGTATCTGTGACTTTATGTTACCATGGTGATCAATCACCAAAATTCCACTACAGAAACAGTCAGCCCTGAGAACATACATTCTTCAATCCATCATCGGTCCAATCACATATCCTGGACAGGGTTGCGGGAGCCTTGATAGAATCAACTGAAATTCTTGGGATAAAGAGCCTTAGCTGGGTGGATTCCAGGAGGCTGCTGGTTAGGGGGAAGTTTGCTGTAATAATTTTCATTTTCTCCTAGGCTGCATGCACGGTTACAGTTATGAGTTCTGTTACTTTTGACAGGTTGATCTACTTCTTTTTTGCTGCAGGGAAAATTGTGAAGTGTCTGCTTGATTACCTCGTGAAGATGTGGGAGCAGACGCAAAACTACTTTCGGTATCTGAGTCAAATTGTATCAAGAATCCTTGGATCTCCTGCAAGAGGGTTTGCCATGTCTTTCTGGCTGCATAAGGGGAGGCTGATTGAATCCCATCATGTAACAGGTTACAAATGTGAAGGATTTTTTGGTCCCCAAAAAAGGGAGACACCAGTGACTGGCCTCAGTTAGTGCACAGCACATTGGTAGATGAAGAGTCCAGTATAAACTTCAATCATTTAGATGTGACCTGTGCGATCCCCGGAGGTCTGTTATTAATAGCTTCTTCTCACAAGAGCTGATAAGGGAACCAATCATCATTGGACATCACTTCTGCCAGACCTGAGCTGTAATTGTTCGGAAGAAAACAGACAAAATCGTAATCATGTCCTCTCACTTTTTCACTGGGAAATCGGGCATAATCCATCCATCCATCCATCCATTTTCTGCTGCTTATCTGGTGTCGGATCATGGGGGCAACAGTCTAAGCAGGGATGGCCAGACCTCCCTCTTCTCAGCCACCTCCTCCAGCTCCCCCAGGGGAATACCAAGGCGTCCCCAGGCCAGCTGAGAGTGACAATCTCTCCAGCATGTCCTGGGTATGGCCTGGGGCCTCCTCTCAGTCGGTCATGCCCGAAACACCTCCCCAGGGAGCCGTCCCGGAGGAGTCCTAGATAGGTGCCCACACCACTTCAACTGGTGCCTTTTGATGTGGAGGAGCAGTGGCTCTACTTTGAGCCCCCCACTCTGTCTCTAAGGCTGAGCCCAGACACCCTGCAAAGGAAACTCATTTCTGCTACTTCTATCCGAAATCTCGTTCTTTCGGTCACTACCCAGAGCTCATGACCATAGGTGAGTGTAAGAACATAGATCGACTGGTAAATCAAAAGCTTCTCTTTCCAGCTTAGCTCCCTCTTCACCACGACAGAACAGTACAGCGTCCACATTACTCCCGATGCTGTACCAATCCAACTGTCCATCTCCCACTGCCTTTATCCCTCACGTGTGAACAAGACCCTCAAACTCCTCTGAGGCAGCAAGTCCTCCCCCACCAGGAGAGGGCAATCCACCCTTTTCCGGTTGAGAACCAAGACCTCAGGCTTGGAGGTGCTGATCCTCATCCTGGCCGCCTCACACTCAGCTGCAAACTGCCCCAGTGCATGCTGCAAGTCACTGGCTGACAGTATTAACAGGACCACATCATCCACAAAAAGCAAAGATGCGATCCTGAATCTCATCCATGCCTGGAGCTCTTCCACTACTTTAGTGACTTCAGCCCTAGAGATGGGCAAGTCCCCCTCTGTGTCGTCCAGCTCTACTTCCTCCAAGGAAGGTGTATCAATGGGATTCAGAAGATCCTCAAAATATTCTTTCCACCGCCTGACTATATCCTCAGTTGAGGTGAAGAGTTCTCCATCCCTGCTGTGAACAGTGTGGGTTAAAGTCCTGCTTACCCCCCGAGTCACCTGACGGTTTGGCAGAACCTTTTTTGCATCACTAACCACCAAAGCTGCTTTCCACTTGGCTTGCTGGTACCTGTCAGCAGCATTTTGATTCTCTTATTTGCACATCCTCCCACCCCATAAAAGAAGGTAGTTAGGAAGTAGATGTATGTATACTGGTATTTCGTTGTATTCATGAATATGCGGGTATTGTAAGTATAAATGTTAGGTATTCAGAGCTTAAGGGTTATGGTTGATGGATGTATTATTATTATTATTTTATTGATTTTCCGTATGACTGATTTCGGTCAGCTGATTTGCTGAGAGTTGCGTCCTCAACAGCCAATTATGGGGCACCTTGAGACTCCTCGTGTATAGAAAGACCCTCCCCCAGCCATGCTGTGTATTATTATTTATTTTTTGGAAGTTCTACTGGTAGCCAGATGTTTCGATTTCACTCAGTATGAAGAGTGGATTGTGCCCAATTTCTTCAACATCTTCTTCGGCTTTTCCAGCTTCTGCCTCCACTGATATTAAATGCTGGTTTTAAGGTTTGTGACTAAGTGTGAATTGAGTTTGTTGTTTTATGGAGGCTCATGGTTGTTGATCAAACACAACATGCAGTATCACAGCTAACATTAATTAAGCATGTGTACATGGTTTTGCGACTCATATTGGCAAGTTTGTCGTGTTTTACTTAATTGGTCGTTTTTTTTTTATTTCGTGTGTAAATTGTGGCGGCACAAGTGTGTTGTTGTGGCCCGGTTAATCGTTAATAATAAATCAGTTATATTTTACTTTCGCTGTTGTGTGATTCCTCGCCATTTCTGAGTCCAGAGTAAATAGAGCTTATCTTGCAAGGGTATAAATCGGTATTTATGCAGTCATTAAATCTTTTATTTAGTTATCACTCAGTAACTTACAAATATGTGCAAGCTTGAAATTAATTACAGTCATGCCGTACAGCTCAATTTTTATGGCCGATCGGGGGCTTTGCCAGGTGTAGCTTGCAGCGATAATGTTGGTGTGAGCTTCCTGGAAAAATCCTCTTCTGATGCAGAGGGGGCAGTAATGCTAAGGGCTGGGTTCTGGTGGGGTGACTGACCACGAAACACATGTCAACAAATAACACAGTCTGTCAGTTCTAGCTAATCGTCTAGTTGCTATTGCTATGAGCAGAATGTTGTGTGAAAGGGGTTGGGTGTGCAGTGTAGAGGAGCCCTAGTATTAAGACATTTCTGCTGCATTTTACATTTTCTTTTTTTTTTCTTTTTTCCAGTGTTTTGAGTTGCCTTACTGTAAAGGCCTCGTCCCAGATTTGTGTTCTATTTCCTGAATAGTCTTTTTGTTTGGATTAGTCCTGCTTTCCTGCACCTCTGTCCCTGCCTTTTGGATGACCCCCACCCCACAACATGCTACAATCTGCATTACTCAATATACACTGCATATAGCAGTTGATTCAGTTTGTTACTGATGTTTAATAAGATTTTGTGGCGGCAACAAAATCCTCCATTTTGCAGTTTATACTGGATTTACTTGGCGCGCATCATTTTGACCAGAGAGTATGAAAACTCACTTTTCAGCGCAAGATCAGCAGGATTGACCAAGGCATGTACTCATGAAATGTTTTCTTAAATTAGTGAGCGGTGGTGGACATTCATTGGGCTACACTCCCTGTCCATCAGGGTTTGCAGGTCACTGGTAGCAGCTTTCTTAGCCTTGAATCCCAGTAGCTCCCAGGTCTCTGCACATTCGGAAGGATCGGTGGCATGTTCCCATTTGTTCTCCTCTGGTTAATCGATGGAGGTGCAGGGTCACGGCTAATGTGATTTATCTACCCTATTTCCATCTTAGCCTTTGTGCCGTGGTGTATAATGCGTTGTGGAAATTGTCTTCGTTCATTCAAATTCAACTGTTTTTTTTTTTAGTGGTCCAGTTCAAGCACCTTGCTCAAGGGTATTACAGTACTGTAAGACTTCTCTGAGAACATGAACCAAATCCACGTCCTTAACATTCATGTTACATGCTCTCACAAGACAGGTAACCATAATTACTTGCAAGAATATGCATGATTTGCAAATTTTTGCTGTATAGTAATATTAGAAATTGTTAATCAACCTGGGTCTTTTTAGAAATAATAATAAAATTCCTTATTTTCCTGCTTTTTTTTATCATATTACCAATACCAATTCAATCACACAAAATGTTTTGCCAAACACCTAAAATAAACACCTGACATTCACGGTCTTATTGGTTTAATTCTGATTTTGTGTCTGTGGAGTTGTCATGTTCCCTCCGTGACTGCGTGGGTCTCCACTGAGGTTTCCTTCCACAATGCCCTATGCCCTATGATGGACTGGCATCCTATCAATGGTGCACCCTGCCCATGTGTTCTGTGCTCCCCAGGAGGTTACAGGCTCACCACAACCGTGCACTGGATAAGGAGTTAAGGGTAAACATGTGGATGGCTTTACCGCACGTACGCCAAAAGGATGTTATGTTAGAACCTCTAAATTGATTTCACAGTCCATTTCATATAATAAGAAGTGAAAACCATTCTTTTGACAGTCAGCTCTCTGCTCCATTACAGTAATTACCTTCGGTTGTTCATTACAAAATGACGTGTGCCATTTGGAATTAAATTAGACATATAATTAAAGGGGAAGAAAAGGCAGTGGGTTGACTTTACAAATAAGATTTACAAATTAAGCTGTTTGCAGATTTGATATTGATTTGAAATTCTTGATTGATTTCTCATGCAGCAATAAATCTGTCCAATAAATTACCCCCTGATTCCTAAATCAACTTAATTACATTGGCAAGGTGTTCTACAGATTTATTACATATGCTAATTTTGAAATATTAGATTTTAATGCGCTCCGTGTCTCTTGATGTGACACAATCAGCCGATGGCCATATCAGCCAATATGGCGGGGTTTCCCCCCCGCGCCAGCTCAGCTCGTTTGCTGGACCTGTGTCCTTTGGCGGGAGCTGGAGGAGGAGCAAATTATGTTAAGAGCTGCGTGCCAAGAAAGTCAAAAGACTGAATTCATCAACAATAATTTAGTGCTAGATAGCATCATGGATATTATGTGTCTTCTGGAGCTTCTGTTTCATCTTGTGAATGAGGGTATGGCCAATATATCAGGCTGCATGCTTGGATGTGAATGACATTATGAACACTGAAATATCAGCAAAAATTTTATTTATATATACGCACACACATCCACACGCATAGTGCTCACAAAATCTTGGGAAACTTAATTCAGTCAAAATATTGCAAAGTTATTGGTTTTATTACAAAAATTACTTTGTTCATTTGTTTTAAGTTAAGTGACAAACAGTCTCATTGGGTGTTTTTTAATTAGTAACGCCTTTGCAATGACATAAAAAGCCAAACATTTGTGTTTAGTATCGCTTTGGGAGCCACTGGCCACAATTGCAATTAACGGCAAAATGGCAAGATGAGAACTGAATGTAAAAAAAGTTAAAAAATTACACTTAATAAAAAGAAAATGTTTGTGTGGAAAATATGTGCAGATATGTTATACACTGCTATCGGAATCTCTCCCAGCGTCTACAGGCAGAAGGCAGGGAACAACGCAGGATGGGGCGCCGACTCACACAGTATTTACTCACACGTGCACACCTTTGCGTACCTCTAATTAACCTCCGTATGTTTTTGGACTGTGGGAGGAAACCAGACAACCCAGAGGAAATCCCATAATAATATGGGGAAAACATGCAGACTCCACACACGCACACGGAGCCATGGCAACAGTACTAACCACTGCACCACCATGCCATCCCGTTAATTAAAGAATTCTACAATTTCTAATCGGAATATTAGAACACCATTTCTTACAATGCAGCACAACGGTATACAGACATACTGTATATCCTGGGCGTTGATTTAGACATGCATAGTAGGGACGCATTCCGACCAATATTGTGGGAGTACGGTGTGTGTTCTGCGGAGCGGATTTAATCCTTAGCAAAGTTAAAACCAAACCGACAACCTTGAGATATAAAGTATAATTGTCAAAGTGTGCAAGGTTGGTACGGCGAGCAGAACAAGGCGATTTGGTGCGGAAAATGAGAAATGAGACAGTTGTTTGAATAAAGAGAGGTTAGGGGCCCGCGTTGTGATGACTGCACCTACAGAGCAGACAGGGCAGAGACCAGAAAGATCTGAAAGTAAAGGAGTTTAAAGCAATTATGAATAGAAATGATAAGTTGATTAAAATATAAATTAGCCAGGAAAAAAAAAAATAATTATGCCGTCGATTGAGATCAAAGCACAAGGAAAAGCACCGCAAATCAGCATCATCAGTGATTAAAGGACACGATTGATTTGACAGAAGTACCCAGAAACACCACTGAATGTCCATTGGCTCTGTATAGAAATGTTTATACCCTTAATGTTCTCATTTTCTACCGCAACTTAATCGAGTTGTCAGAAAATAACCTGGGGTTACTGTGGCATTTAACTACAAAACATCTGTCAGTGGAGATACGGCTCGAATTTCCTCTGCACAAACCGAATTCCCCGCATGAATTAAAGCTGACACTAAGAACTTTTAGAAAGGCGCAAGAGAATTAAATTAATGTGCTAATTATCCTGATTTAGATGCACTGGCTGCGAGAAATGCCTGTCATTCCAAATAAAGCCGGACGTCCCTGATTTACTCTGAGGGCAAGAAATGCATGAATTGGACACCGTGGTAATGACTGCTGAAATCAGCTACCGAGAGGGCTGAATTCGTTTACATCGAAATTTCATTCCATATGAGTGGCTGGGAACTAATCGCCCTCTAAAATGGAGGGTTAACGCGGTTGTTAAAGCTTGGGTTTAGAGACGTGCGCAACCAGCGCAAATATGTTTGTATATGTATGTATGTCTAGACAAGGAGAGGGGACAGACAGGTGAGAATAATGATTATAATCCGAACTTCCATCACCCAAAACTGCGTACCTCTGACAGACCATAACCACGTGGGCGCTCCCTGCTCCTTTTCTGCGTTTCAAATGTTTTACTCAACCGTGAAAGCCCTGTAAAATAATTGTTACGCGAATCAAAGAATATGCTTGAACTTGCAAAAAGTAGAAAAAAAGACTTTGAAAAAGTAGCGTGAGTAGAACAATCTTGTACATGAGGCATTAATCCTTCCCATAGTACCACTTCCTAATAATTTCCAACACGGATGTTCACATTCCTATTTATATTCGTAAACATTTCCGTTTGAGTGAAGTAACAAATTACTCTCAATTAATAGTATCTTTGATATTTCTGGCAATACAACATTTTTGTCAGTGATCATCACATTTTAAAATAAATGGACTGAAAGCAGTAAGCAATTTTTATATTTTCCTTTCATCCTTTCTATCTGCATATTTGTATTTATTCTTCTGCGTGGGCTTTTCCATTTGGCTCATACATTACCGTTAATCACCGCAGTGAAATAACTGAGATAAAATGTAACCTAAAATAAAATAACAATGACCTTGATATAGTGTGCACATGCAGGCTGCTGTGAAAAATAATGTAGGTGTGTGTGTGTGTGTGTATCACCTATATAGCGATCAATATTTATATACTGATCCTAGGTAATCTTTGGCTGATGCTCTGAATCACGTTATGTAGTACAGATTAGAAGCTTACTGTGCTTATCTCTTATTCCCTGAGCCAGTAAGGAGAAAGTCTCCCTCCACATCCCTGTTCCTCCCTCCCGCTCGTCTCCCTCTCTTCCTCTCTCTCCTTCTCAGTGAAGCTCAGTCAGTCTTTTCTGATTCACTACCCCCTCACACGAGCGAAGGCTCCAGCGAAAGTGCCTCACTCCTGCCGCCTTTTCCTCCTGGGCTGGAGAGCATCACAGAGGATTGCTTCCTGAACTAATGCCTTTTTCCCCTACAGTCTGGATGGCTTAAAAAAATAATTAAAAAACCCTCCTACCTCTGAGATCTGCACGAAACCAAGGCAAGGTAAAATAGTAGGCAATTGTAAGACTTGACATGAAGAGGGGAAGGGACAGGTAGAAAGAAAGAGAAGACTAAGAAAACGAAGGCAGGAGAGTCTTGCATTCATTTAGGACCACACAAGGCTGACTCTTCTTCCCCTCCAGGCTCAGGACCAGTGCTGAGACAGACCTCTCTCCCCGCAGCTGTGGACCACTGACTGCGCTCCCCAGACGGCCAATGCCTGAATGTACACCAGGGAGGAGAGGGGGGGGGGGAGCAGAGATGGAATAAAAAAGAGGCTCAGCTGGAACCCCACAAACGCCACTGGCTGAAGGGGAGAGGCGGGGGGCAGTGAAAGCACAAAGGAGGACTCTATGCTCACTCCACTGGCCCAGAGCTCCTGGCCAAGCGGAGCTGAGCGGGCTGCGCGGCTGTCAGCGATCCAGTAGTGGTGCGTCCCTGCTTGGAACTCAGGGCAGCAGTTTGGGGGGGGGGGGGGGCTGAGGAAGTCACAGGAGCAATGATCGTCACGGGAGGCTGTTCTTCAGCCAGGATGAGCTGTAGAGACAGCAGAGAGGCTCTCGGGCAGTTTCAAGCTCGACTGGGAGCCTCCAGTGTCATCTATATTTGAACCCAGACCCACACCCCAACCCACACTCCAACACAGACAGGTAGATGCACCTTTAAAGTGGACAAACTCTTTTCCTAAGGACTAAAGGCTCTCTTTGGCACCAACTTAGAAAAAAACTTTTCCTTTTATATTCCTTGTTAATTAAAGTTAAGCTACGTTTTGAAAACACTCACGTCTTTGGCTTTTCTGCGTAAATGTTGAAAATGAAGCTCTCTTGATCATTCACCTTTCCTTCAGTCTGAAATAAACATGGAATAAATCCTGTGGAGTTCCTTTGCATTTTGGATAATGCAATTTTTTTTTCGTTTCATGGTACACTTCTTCAGGGAAAAGGACCTTCTTCCGTCAAAGCGTCTCTATGGATTACAAGCACGGATTTCTGTTTCGGGACACTGTCTCATGGAACAGAGCACCCCACAAATCATAATGATTAATTAATAAAGAAAGGAAATGAGTAAGTATCTTGCATCTCTAAATTCCCCCGCATTGTGCATGTTAGTATTACACTATAGGTTAAATCCATTCAATGTTTAAAACCTGATTATTGTGCTGAAAAAATAATTATGTCAACTACCCTGTAACATCGGTCAAAAAAGCACAAGCTACGAGAGGTGGTCTATTTTTTTGAGCCTTGCAGAACCTATGCTAAGCTTTTCCTTCACTATTCACCTGCTCTGTGGCTGGCGTGTGGGCAGAGAGAAGGATAGCACATCCTGTAGGTTACAACGCCCAGTCGCAGGAGCAGGTCCAGGGAGGACCGCCCATCTAACCCCCCAGTCTCTGATCGCCCAAAGACCACCCGCCTGATCAACGTCAAGCCCCCACGCCAACATGGTGCCGCCCCCACCCTCTAATAAGCCTCACGTGTGCCTGTCCACTATCCTTATCATGGGCAGCATGGCACTGATGGATGCCTACCTGGTGGAGCAGAACCAGGGACCACGCAAGATCGGCGTATGCATCATGGTGACAGTGGGCGACATCTGCTTCCTCATCGTCCTACGCTATGTAGCGGTGTGGGTAGGTGCCGAAGTGCGCACAGCCAAGCGTGGCTATGCCATGATCCTCTGGTTCCTCTATATCTTTGTGCTGGAGATCAAGGTCTACTTCATCTACCAGAACTATAAGGCTGATCGCAAAAGCCTGGACACCATCGCCCGCAAGGCCCTTACACTCCTGCTGTCCGTCTCGGTGCCAGTGCTCTACATCATCCTGGTGGGCATCGACCACATGGAATATGTTCGCGCTTTCAAAAAAAAGGAGGAGATCCGCAACCGGCTATTCTGGGTGGTGGTGGACCTCCTGGACATCCTAGACATTCAGGCTAACCTTTGGGAGTCACAGAAGAAAGGACTCCCACTGTGGACTGAGGGACTGATGTTCTTCTACTGCTACATCCTGCTGCTGATCCTGCCGTGCGTGTCCCTGAGTGAGATTAGCATGCAGGGCATCAACATCGTTCCCCACAAGATGATGCTGTACCCCATCCTCAGCTTGGTCACCATCAACATCATCACCCTCTTAATAAGAGGTGGCAACTTGATCTTCTACAAGGACGTGAGGGTTTCTGGAATTCTGATGGGAAAGAACCTTATAGCTATTGTCTTAAAGACTTGTAGTTTTGCGCAATACAAGTCCCATATGCACAATGTGCCCCCTGCTCTTGGTGTAGAACTGCAAAAGAACACCACTCCCCATTCCCAGCCAATGCCCGCCCCACCGCAGGTGGTTATTCAGGACCTGACATCCCTGCCCGAGGTGACTGTGTGTGATCACACATGACACATAATACACAGTGACAGACAGAATGACCTCCCACACTGGAAATCTCCGCAGATCAAGGCTATTCCCAGAAGGTGAAGAAGACTATGTATTTTTTTTTTTTTTTAGAAGATCAAACAGGTATAAAAAATGTCTATTTTTATATAATGTGTAAATTTAACTAACAATACATGTGGTCCATGACTTTAGACACGAAAAAAGAATGAGGTTAAATGTAGTGAGTTATCTTTTCCTGATTGTTTTGTGTCATTAAAATTCAGGGTAATTGTTATTACAGATGAAAGAGTTCAGTTCATTAAAATGCAGTGATTTAATTGTTTCTAAATGGCATGCTGTATTTTATATGTAATTCTTTCATTCATATATATACATACATATATTTATATATATGTGTGTCTCCAATTTTTTGTGCATACCAAAAATTATAGAGGGATTCCTTTTTGGACAGTTTTACAATCCAGAACACTTGGAATTCCAAACACAGTTTTTTATATCATAGCAAAACAGCAGCAGAAGACTGATTTGTCCTGATTAAATGTCAGTCCAGAAGCTGCATAATTATTAACCAATTTGTCTCAAATACTCACTTTTGACAGCACATCCACTTTTTTTATTTCTAAGTTTATTAATCTGGAAAAAAGCAGAATCTTTCATGCTATTTGCAATGATCACACTTCATCATTACGGATTCCCAATTGCACAGACCTGTTGAGTGTAAAAAATGACAATGTTCCACCTTAAATTTAAATAAAACGAATGATGTAAATACAGGAGCCGCAACAGACACTGAGGGATAGCAGCCAGAACTGTTGTAACATTAAAGGGTCACTTCAGAGCAACTACATTTGTTTCATGTTAAATTATTTATTAATGTTCAACAAAATTGCTTAAAGATACAGAAAACGATCAATAAAATATGAAAAGAAAAACATTTCATCTGATGATAATGGACTTGAAACAACACTGGAGACCTTGCCATCAGCCTTTGGCAAGGATTTCTTCTTAATTATTCTTGCAGAAGTTTATTTTTTTATTATATCATTTAAACAAACAGCTTAAAGAAACATGGTAAAATATTTTGACTAAGCGAAAGAACAAATATATACATTCAATCCGTAGACAAAAACTACAAACACAAATATGGTGTTGTCTTTTAAGGTTGCTAAGTGTGATTTGCTGGAATGAGGACAGTGCTCCTTATGGAAGCGTGTAGATGAAATTCAGTTTATTGGTCCTAAGGAGTGAAGAACACCACTTTCATGGCTGCAGTGCTGATTGTAAAGGGAGATTCACAGCTTCATAAACAGAGTATGTGAGAGTTACAGTGAGTTATGTGAAGCATCTGTCGTAGGCAGACCAAAGCCGGCTTTCTGTCACAGTCACTGATGGTCACATTTCCGGGTTGTTCATACGAAGACCAGCAAAAGCCACATGACTACTGAGACGCCCGTGCGATTTTACTGTGGCCCCGGGAACGTGGTGCTTAACCTGCACAGTTTCAGTCAAACAACCAAGTGCATAAAAGTTTTATGTGTTAAACAGCGAGCTGTGGGCGTTTCTTTTGATAAAAACATAATCTCACCAAACATATAATGTGAATTATTGACATTTCTCCCCTCTGTTGCTCAGCTATGCCGCATTATTGAAGAGTTCATATCAGCACCCCATAAATAATGTACAATAATGTACCCACAGATCCCACATTGGTGTTAGACCCATTTTGATGTGAGAGGAGGCTGGATTACCATCTACCTGATGAAGGCGTGCATTACCGCTCCCAGAAAATCCTAGACAAAGAAGTGATGTTTAAAGATGATTATAAGATATTTAAAGATGATTATTGTAATATTCATTTGTTTCTTAATCTGAAATCAGCTTCAAATTATTCAAATGCTGTGTGCCAGAAAAAAAAAATAATTACAGTTACGTTAATTTACATTACATTAATTACGCAAACTAATTTGACACATTCATTCAAGTTGTTATTACAATAAGTACATAATTACTTAATCACGTAATTTTTACATTAGCATAAAACTAGTGACAGTTCACGGAAATGTATTTATCGGGCAAATTGTGAAAAACACAGGTGAGTGAGCACTTTGATTACTTACATACGAACTTCCCAGAAATATTATCCCCTTTATGACTAAAGTGTGTGATCCATCGGATTCCTTGTTTCCTCTGAGGTCTGGGTCCTGTTCAATTGCTGTTTGAGAATTGGTGCCAGAGAGGAATTTAATTTTCACTACTGTGTTTGACGTCTATGTAAACACTATACCCTTCCACTCCCCGAAAGGAAAATATGAGTTAATAAGTGTTTCAGTCTGGCCATACTTACAAAAGGCACCTTCCTAGCTACGATGAAGTGTTGCATCCCCATTCGCGGTGGGAGATGGTGCCCTGGAGGACCAGTCACTGATTCCTGACCTACATTCAGTACTGGACCCATATTAGGGCTCGCTGAGTTTACTATACACTCCTTTAACCACAACTCTAGCTATTAAAATATTCACTGAACAGACTAAAAAGCTAGGCTTTTTGTACACTCTTCAGGATTTTTGTTCTTGTGAAATGTGGCCTAATAAGCTGGACCACGTTCCACATAGCGTTTTCATATCATTAGGACCACAAATAGCTTTTAAATATAGCTTTGGGTACATTTTATGATTTCATCTTTCTTGATTTGTCAAGACCCTGAACTATTGTTAATAACATCACAATGACAATTAGTTTAATTGCATATCAACACACCTGTAGGCTTTTTTGACATTTGAAGGCTGTTATTTACCCGGTGAGTTAAAACATAAACTACATTACATACGACATAGTTCGTTTGCTCTGTTCACTTTGTCATATTCTGATTACAAACATCCTTGAAATGTCCGAATTTCATATATTTTTTGTTGGTAATGTTATGGTAATTTTATTCAAAAGGAATATTAAGGACTAAATAAAGAGTCCTTTTGGTGATTTTTTCTTCATCCTTCTGTCTTCCATGTACTTATCCTGCACAGGGGGCCTACAATGGATTTCTCTCTAATTTCTAAGTCTGTAAATTTAATACAGAACCTTTATTAATCCCTGTGGGGAACCATTTTTTTGCCTCCCCCATCTTGCGCTCCATGAGACACAAAGACATGTGACTATTCCGCCAAGGGTGGGGCTTGAATCAGCAGCATTCTGAGCAAACTAGAGGGGCTGCTAAACCACACACACCCCAAGTTAAAGAATGTTCAAGAAATGGAATCGAACATGCCTTCTATTGGGCACATGGACTAACTAGGGCTCTCACAATCCAATACTATGTTACGGAATACATATCCCTAGTGATAGTTCTGGAAACTATGCTTCCCGAAGTACTAAAAGCAAGTAGTTTTTCAGCAAATGAAGGTGGCTTTTTTACTGCTTTGAATCATTTCATTTGAATCAGTATATGCATTGGAATCAATACATTCAACGGTATTAACATATTATGTATGGAAAGTTTTACAGACACAGTGAGGATAAAATATCTTGCAGGGAATCACTATAAATAGTAGATAATGAAGCACAGTCGGCCCTCGGTATCTGCGGGGGATCGGTTCCAGGACTCCCTACGGATCCCAAAACCCATGCATGCTCAAGTCCCTTATATAAAATGATGTAATATTTGCATATAACCTACGCAGCTCCTGGTGTATACTTTAAATCATCTTTAGATTACTTATACAATGTAAATGCTATGTAAATAGGTGTTATACTGTATTGAATATGGAATCATCAGAATAAAAGGATGTACGCGTTCAGTACAGACACAACCATCATAGTACATATAGAAAATATAATTGTACAAAATAGATAAAAAATATAAATTCATTGTCTCTCTTTCTCTCACTCTCTCTCTCTCATACACACACACACACACACACACACACACATTACTTTATTCATTCAGTAGTGCTCGGTGTACGGCAAATTCATGTTTTCCCTTTTGGATCTTTCTGGAATTCTTTTTCCTGAATATTTTTCATTTGCAGTTGGAGGCGGAACCCGTGTATACGGAGGGTCAATTGTACAATAAATCCTGAAATCAATAATACTAACATCAAAATATGGTACAGCATCACCACTAATAAATCATGATTTATATATTTTCTTTTATAAATTATAGATAGCATTTTTAATAGTTCAGTAAGAGTCAGAAATCCTAATACATACCTAACATGTAGCCTATGTGTAACATACAGGATGAAAATCATTGGGACATTGTTGCTAATTAATGACATGAACAATGTCCATTGCAGTCAACCGACATGATGTACCATCTAGCACAACACTCAAATAACAAGATTGTGCTGCAATGGCTTTAGGGTTGTGGAATTGTTAACTAGCACTATGCCATAACCCAGTCAGGCTGAGGTATCACATCCCATCCCTGCTCTGTTTGTATGAATTTTGCATGTTCTCCGTGAGTGCACAGAATTCATTTAGGAATATTGGTTTTCTTCTGTAGTCTGAAAATATGTGGTTAGGCCAGTGTTTCTCAACCCAGTCCTCGGGGCCCCAACCTGGTCCATGTTTTTGCTCCCTCCCAGACTGTTCCTGGAAGGGAGCAAAAACAAAGACCCTGAGGTTTGGGTAGAGAAACAATTGAAAAGGTTAACTGAAGTCTTCAAATTGCCTACAGTGGGTGCGTGCCGAGAGATGGACTGTCGTAGCATCCAAGGTGTCCCATTCCCTCTGCTTCCCATAATACACCCACTGCCACCTTACAGTGGATAAGCAAATCAATCTTTATTTGTATTGCACAGTTTTAACCACAGGGCTTACAATGTGTTTACACACATTTTAAAAGACAAAAAAACAAGAAATAATAAAATAAGTGCATAAAATAAATTAACAAAATGACTGATTATCATACATTTGTTATGGGGAGGCATGACAAAGGAGGGAAAAGAGGGACAATCCACAGAACGGCTCACAACAAAAAGGGTTTATTAACAAAACAAAACACAAAAGGGGGAAAGCAGAAAATAAAGAGACCACAAAGGGTCAAGAACAAAACAGGAAAAATAAGAACTAAGTAAAGGTAACCACAAAGTAATACAACAAGGGAACAAAGCAAAACTGGTATACAACCACAGCTACAAACACGGGGTAACAACTACAATGACAGAGGAAGGGAACAAAGGTAGGCACTTAAATACACTGATAACAAGACTAGATGCGAGACAGGTGAGAACCATGACACAAAGCCAATCACGAAGGACTTGGGGCAACAAGGAACTGGTGGGGTACATTTGCAATCAACAGGCAGAGAGGTCAATTATTAGATAAGGAAAAGGACTAAACACTAAGGAAGATCAAAACTAGGGAAACCAAATGAACAGGGAACGTGAACATGGGCAAAAAACAAGGAACTGTAACAGAAATACCTATACAAATATTAACCCAAGAGAACACAAAACCAGCAAACATTAAACGGCCAACTTCAGACCTACAACCCCCAACCACTTAGTCTGTTAACCATGCAGCAGCCTGGGGATCAGGCAGACACACCAGGAACTAAGGGCTACAAGACAGAGGATGGAAAAGGACGGCAAGCGACACCTGCTGGCCAAAAGAGGACAAGACATAAAGGGCGGGGCCAGATGGGTACCGATCCTGGCAACATTACACTCACTGGTGAAAGGATGCATTTTCAACCTAGTTTTGAAAGTACTAAGACATCTGGGAAAGAGTTCCAGAGTTTGAGACCATAACAACTAAAAGTTGCCTCCTTCCTCCTATTTTGGAATAATCCGTAAATTACTGTTGGATGATCTGAGTGATCTGCCTGAGACATACTTTATAATCATGTCACTGAGGTAGGATGGAGCAAGACCATGTAAACATTTAAAAATAAAGAAAGCAAAAGAACTTTAAAAACTATTCTAAAAGCTATACAGCAAGCCAGTGAAGGGATTTACTAGTAGGTTAATAAATGGTTACAAGATTGATGGATTAGGTTTTTGCAACTGAAGTTCAAAACTGGTCAGATGTAAATGGACTGTACAGTAAATATAGGAATAGGTGCAGTTTCAGGGTTGTTTGTCACAACTAGGTTAAAGCAAAAATTGTTTTTCACATTTCCAGTTGATCCATCCAATAATTCTAGAAATTGTACAGGTAGGGGCTTGTGGGAAGAGTAGGGATTACAGGGGCTTAAAGGATTGTCCATGGAATATATTGTTGTCATTCCAACAGCATTTTTTTTACTTTACAGCTTGTATTTCGTGTATGACATTTATTTAAAATTTCCAAAAAAAATTGAGGAGTAAATGGCATCACTTATTCATACATTTGTCGACACACCAGGAGAAATAAAAATGTCCTTGTTAGTTTTCTCTCTGTCATAATTATACAATTTTTGAACACATGCTTTCCAGCTAAAAACTAATGTACATAGATTGATGCATTTTTTTTGTTTTCATTGAAAAGTGCAGGTAAAATGGCATACCTATTAACCTGGAGAATTATTAATTAGCATAACTATGCCTCTCTACAGTATTACCACATGACCAAGAGATATCACAGAAAAGTCCACCAAATTAAGTAATGTACTCATTAGTGTTGCATAGCTAGTTAAGTTCCAACCCCCGTTAAATTAATCGGAGTATGAGTAAATTATTGATTTGTTATTCTTAGTTAATTGCTTTCTTTATGAACATTTAAGAGCTGTATCTGGACACAAAAGAATATTATATAGTTTTTTTGGAGTAAGAATCAGCTTTAAATATACATACACCATGAATAGCATCTTGCAGTGACAGGTTTCAAATATTTTGTTAAAATTTTTTTGAAAGAATTTTTGGAAATATTAAGAATCACACAGCAAATACATTTTAAGCCCACCACGGAGCTTCCTGAGATGTGTTGAAATAGATCGAAAGTCACATATTGCTTAAACCTCTGAGCAGTAATGACCTCCTTGCAATATCCTGAAAATTGAGTACAGAAAGAAAATAGTGTGCCTTCAACTATACTAAATAGATTTATTTCAGAAATGTATGCTACAGTACAAGGGACAAAAATACACTCAAGCATCTTCTCAGTGATGTCACTAAAACCTCAATGATTTTTAGCCTGATTAAAACATTCAAAAGATTCCAAGCAGCATTACACACACACACATTATCCATATCTCTGTTGGGACTGTCTATTAATTTCTGTGGGAAAAACTCTCCCCCCGGCATGACAACCTTAGCCGCTACCCAGCCCTAACCTTACCCATAAATAACCAATCTAAATATGAGACTTTTGATATTTTAATTTTTTGGATTGCAATTACAGATCTTTATAAAATGGTCCCAACAACGTCAAAATAACAACCCTTTACCACATTGTGGGCACATTTGGTCCCCACAATGTTGTACATACATGGCCCACACACACACACACACACACACACACAACACTGTCATTTTAAGTGGATTTCTCTATACAGTCCATAATCATTTAGCGTCACAAAAATTCCCATCGTAAGATTTACATTTTCTTTTCACTGTTTTAAGCTGACTGACTGAATGAATAATGGTCAAGGTGTTTTAAGGGCAAGATAAGTAACTAGATAATCCACTGGCCTGCACATTAATGTTAATTTAATGTTAAATTGCCAGGCAAAATGAATATACATTATAACCACATTATTTTAAAGAACTTAATCAGCCATGTTATTCAGTGTCTGTCGACACAAGTGATATTCAGTATGAAAGAATACTATGCAAATCGTTTTAATATAAAATTCCCAGTGACAGACTGTCCCATTACTCAGATATAATACTTGCTGCGCAGCCTCAAATGTAACTTAATATAAAATATGTTTGGTTTACAGAACTGAACTTCTGCAACTCAAGACTCAACATCTGGACTCCTGGACTAAAAATGGGAACCGAGAATGAAAGATCTTTCTGAAGTTGGCTTAGGTAGCCAGCTGACAGCTCTGGTCCTTTCAGTGCCAAGCATGTCACAGATGGACGAGTTCAGAGTTAATGTCATCCAGTACCTTTTCAAAGGGAATACTGAAAAATATTCATGCAGGGAAGCATGATGTGAAATCTATGTGTTGGAAGACATAGAACCCAAAGTCTGGATGAATACAAGGAAATAGACTATTCTGAGGAATTTACCGAGAGCAGACAATGTGTAGCTCTTACTTCAGCAGCAAAAAGCTGATCTGGTTATGTACAAGATTCTACAGGAACTCAGCAATTAAACAATTAAAAGCAGACAGCAAGTTGTTTGCCAAGACAAAATGGAGGAGGACAGTGATTGAACTAGGGACTGTAGCTATGCGGGGCTGCTTTTATGACTGAAGCACTCCGGCATTCCCTGTTCAGCGGTAATCTGTAATGACTCCACTAATTTGACGCATCACTTCCATTTCAAGCGATTTTATTGTTCCAACAATGCACAAGTGGCATTCACTAACTGTGGTAATAAAAAAAAGTTAATGCACACACAATGTCGGCACTGGTCATGATTTTTAAAAATTTCTTATTGCTTATTCTTTTTCTGTACATGGTTGAAAATGTTATTTATTATGCATAAATTAGCACCGCGTTTCCTCTACACTCTGAATCATCTAAGCAGATGGACGAGCTCAGTTAACAGTCTGCCTCAAAAAGAGCCTCAAAGGCTGAAACACATTTGCTTGTTTTGCTTTTCTATCATACACAACTCCTATGGGACGCTTAAATATTTGATAAAGTCAAGGCAGATGCCATGCAGTGAGATATCTGGTGCTTTTCTAAGCACTGGCAATAAAATAGGTATGTGTACTGTACAGTATATCTGGAAAGACAGTTACATAAAAATGACAAATAATATTACCGAGTTGAAGTAATCCTCAGTTATGATTCATGATTATTTAATTCTGGATGAAATCTGGAACATTTTGTATGCGGCACAGTTCGAAGATTAGAAAAGATAATGAATTGATTAGGTATGAGAAGTTTTCAACCCAGTTTTGTATCAGATGCCATAACATATCTCACGATGCAGTGTTGCATTTCATTTCATCACTTGACACATCACAGGCTCGATCACGTTATGCTGCTCCACACTAAGGACCATCGCTGAGAGACAGATGCTGTCTCGGCTGTAATGGTGCATTTATACAATGAAGCAAAAATTACTAACCTTTGAGAGGACTGAAACGGATAGACATCCATTTTGAGTAAATGTAAGATGCCTGTTAATATTTCCATAGATTCTTTTGAAAATTGCAACATTCAGTCTTTCCGAAATGTACTTCAATGGGTAGCTTAACATGAAAACATTTCCTTGTTTTCTAAATGTAGAAATGTTTATTGAAACAGATTTAAAATCACATATCCATATAGTCATCCCTCCATTATCCGTAATAAGTACAGGGTCACGTTAGCGTGTAACCAGGATGTCCTGTCTTCTGTCTCGGTCTTCAGGCTTCCCAAGGCCATGTTCACTGTTGTGATGATTGAGTCCATAATTATTAGAATCAATGCTGTCACTTTCTTAGTCATGAAGGACATGGGAAAGACTAGCTGGATATGATGTTCTGATAGACCACATCATATCAATTCAATTTCGTAGACCCGTTCACTGTGACAGTTATATAGGCTAATGCACCAACAACGGATGCAGACTAGAAATTGAAAAGTTTTATGGCCAGGTTCAGGCTGAAATTGACAGGGCATGCAAACAAGATATACTTCTGAAGACTGGAGACTTGGAGAACGCTAAAGTCAGAATTGAGAAGGTGGAAAGTACAGCCAGTCGTCAGAAATAAAGCTGGAGAACAACTAATCAGCTTATGAAAATCCAGAGTGTTCTTCATTGCCAGTATCTTCTTCAAGCAGTCTTTACACCTGGACATCACCAGATGGACTTTACAGGAGTTGAATAAACTAAAATGTCAGTGCCAAACAGTGGGAGAGCTCAGCTGAAACAGAAAAGATGCGGCCTAAAGCAGATAGCGGAGCAGATCTTTGGGAGGAAACTAGAATGAATTGCACATGGACATGGGGAGAAGAAGAAAATTCCACTATTTCACATATGAAAAGCCTGAGGCCTCATTGATCAAAGCTGTATATGCACAAAATGCGCATACGAAAATTTATCAAATGAAACTTGACGGGGAACTGTGTATATTTACGGAAAATTAGGAGGAGGTGTATGTAGCATTTTGGATAAATCAGGAAAAGGCGGCACCCACTGTAAAGCAGGGAACTGCCGTGCACATGTCAGCAAATCATAACATCAATCCACGCCTTCACATGAAAAACCGTATATCTAAAAATGTGAAATGGGATGTATTTTAATCATTATTATTTTATTAATTACATTTATTTTATTCTCCTGGGATTCCATTTATTTGTGTAAGCCAAAGACTATGTACTTGCCTTTGATAATTTAATTTGCCATTTCATATGCTACGTCTTGTCCTCTTTCCATGAATTAAAAATTCCTCTAATTGTCACGAGTAGCACTAAATGTAAATGAGGCATCAGACATAAGCATGCATGAATGGACTTATAAAACATGTTCTGGCTAGTGACTGCGTAAAGGGAATGACTAGAAGGGAATGAGTTTTCATAAACCACCTATCGCAGACTGGACCAGGGGGATCCCCACAACATCATTCGGGGATCCACTCACTGGACAGCCACACCCTCTGAGGGATTCTTACCAGCGAGAAATGCCCGACATTGACGCCCAGTACAGCATGCACCTTAGATTTCCAGTGCCCCTTTGCCCGGCTGTCACAGATTGTTCTGATTGTTTCTCTGTAGCACTTGGGTTGACACAAGATCTTTGCGGTTACAGAGATTTTGAATGCTTTCCCTGCTGATTGCTCAGCTTGCCCTACCCATTCCTCCCCTATCTTGCAGTTTGCAGACAGATCCTTGCTGGCAGGTGACCAATAAGGACTGTATTACGAGGTGACCCCACCATGTCATGGTGTTAAGTGTTAAAATTCCAACAAGGGGTTTCAGGCAGCACTGAGGAGAGTGACGTCAGTTTCAAGATTCTTTTTAATTGTCACATGCAGTGTTATACAGGTGCACCATGTAGTGAAATGTATCAAACAGGTTCTGACGAGGATGGGATTTGAACCCACGCGTGCAGAGCACAATGGATCAGCAGTCCACTGCCATAACCACTCATCTGGTATTTATACTGCACTGAGAATGGGATTGCTTGGGATTTGAACCCAGGACCTCTTGTACAAGCTGGTGATCATACTCCTGCACCAATGAGGGGCTCTCTTTGGTGTGTACTTTGGGTCTTAAGACTTTGCAGTCCATTTATATTTACATAAAGCTATACAAGAGTCTAAAGGAAAGGGGAAAACTGGATTGTGCTACAGTAGTTCACTTGTGGGATCGGACCAGACTGGCTATCCTTAGCTTGCCAAGTGCATCAGTGAGTTTCGGGCACCCATGACCCCATCACCATTTCACCGGGTGGCTTTTCTTGGACCGCTATTGATGGATACTGACCAATGTGTCCCAGGAACACCTCACAATACCTGCCAATATGGAGATGCTCTGACCCAAACATGTGACCATCACAATTTGGCCCTTGTCAAAGTCACTCAGATCCGCACGCTTACCCAGATCAAGAACTGACTGTTAATTTGCCCAATATACAGTATAATGGCACCTTTGACAGGTGCCATTGTTAAGAGATAATCAGTGTTATTTACGTTATCTGTCAATAGTTTTTATGTTATGGCCGTTTGGTGTAGTATACAGCAGTAGATGCAGACAAAGAGTGATAATTCAGTTACTTTTGTCAATCAAAAACCATTTCATTCTATTAATGCACAAGTCGGCTGTTATGCTGACAATAATGACATTATGTACATGTACACACATTTACAAGATACACTATATGGACAAAAGTATTGGGATATCTGTCCATTATACCTACAGGAACATTTATGACATCTCATTCTAAATCCATAGGCATCAGTATGGAGTTGGTCCCCCCTTTGCAGCTATAACAGCTGCCACTCTTCTGGGAAGGCCTTCCACAAGTTTATGGAGTGTGTCTGTGGGAATTTTTGCCTATTCATCCAGAAGAGCATTTGTGAGGTTAGGCACTAAAGTTAGACGTACAGGCCTGGCTTTCAATTTCTGTTCTGATTTATCCCAAAGGTGTTCGATGGGTCTGAATGAAGCACCTGAATTGAATGAATAAGAGGTGCGCCCAATATTTTTGTCCAAATAGTGTATTTATGACATTTCCAAGCATATTTTTATATGCGTACACATTTTTTCACAGTAGATTTTGATTAATGAGGCCCCTGAACACCTGCCTCAAATATTCTACTAGCAGATCAAATACAGGACACGTGTACTTACCATTATCAGGCATGAGGAAGATGGGACAATTACTATAAAATTTTTAAAGCATAACATTCACTTTGCTCAATGCCAGATATGGTGGCGAGATATATAGTGAAATCGATTCAAAACCTGAGACAGAGTTTTAATGTTTAATGGTGCTTCGGAATTGATAAAGGTGATGTTCCATTGAAAGGTACCACCATATTTTTATATTTGTCTTTGTTTTATCGGTTTATTATCACAAATCTATTTCCAGTGCACCTGCACATTTTTAGAAAGGATCCTTATAAATATTGAAGAACTGAAAAGGGAAGAAAGGGGTGTTTTGACTTTCTATTTAATTTGTTTTTCTATATATAATGCATGTTTATGCATAATAAAAAAAAAACACCTATACATATTTCATGAAGCAGCCTGCACACATAGGCCATGGTAAAATGAAATATTTATAAACACTAGACACACCTATAAGCATGTAAGAAGTGTGGAGGGGATGACATGATTCTTGAGCAGACAGGAATGCTAAACAAACATGTGAGTAGATGGGGAATAAATAAACGAAACAGTAGAAAGTGTCACTGGTTCACACGGTCTGCTTTCACTTACAAAATATGCATGTAAGTCATAATTATTTAGCAGAAGAATAAAACATAATGACAATTATAAATCTAGGATAAGTTCCCCTTAACAGATCTAGGACACTCCTAGCATGTAGAAAAATAAAATGTTATCAGTATTTCTAACCTTTAAAGGCCCCTTTGAAAGAAAAACATTGTCGATAAAAATTTCACTTTGCTTTATTCAGTTTTTAGCTAGCAGATTGTTTTTTTTTTTTTTTGAAATTCAAATGTAAAAGGGATGGACACTTGTTTTTTTTCGTTCCTTGCTATTTTAAGGAGTGATGACAGGAAGTTAAAAAGCATTTCTTTTTTTGCATGTAATGTTAAGTTATTCAGTTATATTCATTTAACGTATTTGAATGTTTTGAAAAAAAAACAAAGAAGAAAGGAAAGTATTGCTTGTTCTTTTTTAATAAGGACAATTATTTCATTCACAAAAAAGATGTCGTGATGACTCAAATGCCATATTATTTGAATAACATTAGATTTTCTTCTAGACACCAGCACATAAAAACCTACAAGATATGGCACTGATATTTTTATTAATTACAATAGTTATATGTCATGTTGGCATGCAAATTTCTTTTACTATTGTCCTGTCCTCCTGGCTGCCTATGATTTCTGAAGACATATTATTTCTTAACTTTATTTATTATTGACCTTTGGTTGACAGTGCTGTTAAAGCACAGATGTTGTCTCCCAGCGCTGTTACAGCTCTTCTCCCTGCTACACTCACACCCATAACATCATCACCGATCCCAAAAGCCAGAGCCCCTCATCCAGAACACTATCTCAAGCAAAAAGTTGGTGGCTATCAGGCAAATTAATAATGCACCTTCAAGTATGTTCAAGTATGTTGGAAAATCATGTTCAGACAGGGAAATCACAAAAATAAAACAAGGAGGGAGCAAGAACATGTACTGTTTGGGGGTCCCTGAGGACCAGTTTGAGAAACATTGTTTGAGAATATCTGCTTGTCACTGAACGGAGGCTTTGAGGTCTAGTTCTAGAACCTTAGCACAATTTAATGCTGGGATTGACCAACTGTTGTCAGGGTCAGTGCCTGTCAGAGCCTGCCCTTTGTGTCCCTTCCCTGTTTAGCCAGCAGGTTTCGCTGGCCATTCAGTCTTGTCGCTCCCTGTTTGATGACCCTTGTGTGTTACCCTTGTTCCTTGCACTGCTGCAGCGCTCTGTGGATTGAGTGGCTGGTTCTGAGAGTAGTATCCTATAGCTCTGGGTTCAAGTCTAGCCTCTGGGCAGCCTCATCAATTTATTAATAATTATTGGTTTTCCGTTTCCCCTGTGTTTGTTGTGTTCTATTTTGGTTTTCTGGTCATTAGCTTGGTCTGCATGTGTTCTGTGTCAATATTCCTAGTGTTTAATTCCCAGTATGTACTTAATGTTTATTAGTTTTGGTATTTGTTAAAGTTCCCTAGTTTCTATGTTTATTAATTGTTAGTGAAGTTCCTCCACCTGTTGCCTGGTTCCCTGTACTGTGCTAATCAGTTAATTGTTATGTGCCACACCTGCCCCCTCATTAGCCGGTTATCTGTTTGTATTTAAGTGGCTGCATTTGCTAGTTAGTCATTGTACTTTGTTTTGTGTGTGTTACTCTGCCTGGTTCCCTAGTTCTATCGTTGCTGCCTGCTGCTACTTTTACTGTTATTACGTTACTTGTTGTCTAGCATATTCACATTATCTCTTATTCCTTTGTGTGATTTGTTAATGGTCTTAAGTTTAGTCTCTTTTCCAGTTTCTTTTGACCCCTAGTGTTCCTGTTGTTTTGGTGCTTTTCTTCTGTGTTCACTTTATTCGATAAACCTTTGTTGTCTGGGAGCCGCTAAGTGGATCGTCACCTTCTTTCAGTCTGAACCATGCCACGGCACCAAAACGGTTGTCTTAGAAATGAACAGATATTTTGATAGTGCCTGGCAGATATCCTGACATCCTACATACTGATAACTAGCATGTAGGATGTACCTTAAATGAGGTCACTTTGTGTAGCTTTAGTGTTTCCCACAGTTTCTGTCTCCATGGCTTCTGAGATTTCAACTGTTTTTAAGTGCCAATGACCTTATTTTTTAGCTTAGCAACATTACCCTTCAACCATTCTCCTAATATGAGTCTAACTTAATGGACTGTCAACTGCAGAAATTGCATTTCTGTGTTTTTCCTGACTATTTTCTTTTCTACCAGATTTTATAATTAAGCAAAGTTACTACTGACTCTGCAGTGAATGTGTGGGGATTTCAAAGGATTTTTGGAGGCACACAGTTTGTTGTTTGTTTTTGTTATGAACCAAACTGTTTTAAGATTCAGAACTTTGTTTCATGAATACTGAAATACTATGAATACTGAATCTGTGAAACTGTAAACATTTTGAGTTTAACTTATGAAATCAGGCCTGTATTCCCAGTCCATCTTCATTTCCTTTACTGCATTAGTTTTTTTTTCAATAAATATGTGATTTTGCTATAAAAACCTTGTTGGCTGAAAATTAGATTTCATATGATTTGTTAATATAAGAACATGGCACTCACTTGTTTAACTTGATGTAGACGTGAATGGTGGATAGACATTTTTTTAAAGCTGATTCCAAACCTCATGAATGGAGGCATGCTCACCTACAGCTGCTTGCCAATATGCACTGCGCATATGCGTGATATTTCGATAATGTCGCATGTGTTTTTTTCTCTGCCTCGTTTGCAACAGAAATGTTTCAAAATGAGTAAGACTGCACAGTCCTGCGTAAAATATGAATAAAGTTTTTTTTTTCTCCACTCAGAATCAAGATAGTATCTCATGATTCTTCATCAATATATTTCTCCCATTATTATTATTTTGCATTACATACTGTCTTTATGAAGATGGAAGAAACAATATGTAGACATGTACAATGTATCGCTTATCATACCAATATCACTGGCTAATGATTAAACTTTATCAATATGCGAAAGTAGCAGCACTAGAGCTAAAGACACAAAGTTGTTTATTATTGTGAACTGAGCTTCTTTTTGTATTTTTGTTTAACGCGAGAGGCACAAGTGAGACTAATAGCACATTGCAAAAATTGATGTTGTCAAGGAGTCAACTAGGCGTAAGTGCAGCTAGACTGAGCTTCCGATGGATGCCCATTTGCAAGTGTAAGCGGTTTTGGATCCAGCGCAGTGACTACCCAACACCTATACATACTGTACTATGACACTATTAAACTATTACCTATGGCATTACACAACTATTAAAGGGGCCCTATTATGGTCATTTTCACTGTGAAAAACTGCCAATGAGAAGTATGCGCTACCAGAAGCTTCGTCAAACCCTAGAAGGACATGCCTGTACTTAATTCTGAGCTATGCAGCTGTATTTCTGGACCATGATCTCCATACTTTTGAAGACCCCCCAAGTGGCTGTTGCTTAATAAAGTTCCTGGATTATGTTGGAATATATAAAACGAAACTTCTTCATTTCGACTTTGATATTAACCAGTTTTCATTAGAAAAGCAAAAAATGCATATGGTTAAGATCCATTATGATTATTTAAGGTAAAATATTGCCAGTATACCCAGAACACGTTCCCCTATACCATATGGCTAGACTAAGCAAAACAAAATAAATATTCTTCACATTCTAATCACCCATGATTAAACACTGTGGGAAGCCAAGTGGCAGAACATATGTTCCTTACTGGTGCAGAGTGCGATCCAAAATGCAGTGAAAGTAATTGATTTATCAGAAGATGTAGTCCTGTGTGAAAAGTAAAAAGGAGATGAGTGTGAGGTGCAGTAGGGCCGTCATCCATCCCCGGAAGGTGAGGCAGGCGTTTGCATCGACTCGCTGTCGTTTTCTTCCACCTCATCTTTGGTTTTTAACACGACCGCTAGTTTCTGTTTTCACAGTCCCAATCATGACGCGGGGGGGGGGGGGGGGGGGGGGGGGGGGGGGGGGGGGGGGGGGGGGGGGGGGGGGGGGGGGGGGGGGGGG
>JAODKC010000045.1:13672989-13719774 GCA_026777985.1 Mormyrops attenuatus
CAGGCCCAATCATGAAGCACCCCCCCCCCCCCCCCACCCATCAAAGTGACATTTGTCTGTTTGTCTTTCACAATTGTTTTATTTTCCCCATTGCAGGTTCACACCTCCGCCCCACCCTGAAAAGTTGATAAGCTTAAAATTAAGTCTGGTTCCTCTTTTAACGAGTGTCCCGCATCACCTGATTTAGTCTTAGAGTCAGGCAATACAAGAATGAATAAACAGACCAACACTGAAATGTTTTCCTAAATTTACAAAAAGATTCCACTTCAACAGCCAGTATACAAAACAATAAACTGCAGAGGAAATTGCATAATCTTTCAAGGATAGATTTTATATTATTATTATATTTTTCGGGCACTATATGAAAGGTGTTTCATTCAGATGAACACGTTAATTTATTTCAACTTTTTGCATATATTGGAGATAACGATAAAAATATCACCAGTGGTTTATTGTTAAGTTAGGGTTGCTACTAAAACATTAAAAACGTTTCTTGTTCTACTTTAAATAATAGCCCACTATGTAAATGTAAAATATTAACCTGTGATATATCTTTTAAAATCCATTTTAGTGAGCATGTTACCCATCACAAAGCTATGACGATGCTCATGGCGTCGTTAGGTCCGATCACTCGGTGGTATAACCCCAGGTAAACTTGCTCCTGATCATCTCAGTAGTTAGAAACTCCACTGACACTGCTATTAATACAGAAACCTTCAACTGCACCTTTATCAGAAAGACCAGCAAAATTACATTGCCATTTAAATTTTTATTTCATAAAGCTTTCGATAAACATAGTACTTCAATTATGGATGAAAACAATCTTTGTACCTACATTTCCAGTAGACTACAAAGATTGGACCTTCTCGTTTGCTGCTTTCCGCGCATCGAGGTATTCACCCTCGCCTGCCCCACTGGCGGGTTTTATCTCGCTGTCACAAGCTTCCACATAAATCCCGACTGCGCTACAATTAATAGAAAGCCAAGCCTCACAGCTGTTCTCCCAGAGGAACTCTGGGCACGTTTCCCCCTCTCCCGAGTGCTATCCCTCTCTCCCATGTGCATCTCAAGCGGACGATCTAAAACCAGCACAATTCTTCCCCTGGTCCTCCCTGTCACTGAGCGTCAGTATTAAGGAATAACGCAGAAAGTCGTTCGGGTTAACAGGCTAAAGGAAGGCATTTTTAGTGCGATGCGAAAGAAAAGAAACAAAACAACAAAAACCTGCAAGTTTAATTACTGGGAAAGCACCCGTTGTTTGCCGCTAGTTGGTAACCTGAATTTCATATTTAAATTTTAGAAATAGACATTTTAAAACTGGGGCATATGTAAATTGTTTATACAAACAAAAAACAAACACAACAATCCAATAATATTGCATGCTTAGTGAATTAAAGCATTCTTATACTAGATACGTGAATGATGTTTTAAGTTTTTATTTATGTGTTTTACATGTTATTAAATTATCATCTAATTAAATTATTTTTAGCTATGCTGCCCTAAACAACAGTAGACAATCGAAATAGCCTCACACCCTGCGTTTCTACAATCAATCTTCGGTATTGCTCCGTTCAGTTCAAGGAATCAACAATACACCATCCTTCCCCAAGGATTTGTTACACAGCACTTCACAAAGCAACCAAATATACACAAGAAAACAAAGATCAAATAATATTTGCTTAATATTATTCATTTTTTAAAACTGATGGGGTGTTGAAAAAGTTCAAAAAAAAATTATACTTTAAATAAGCGTAAATATATAATACAATGAGAGCAATAAAAAAGGAGGACCTGCAAAAAATATCCCCAGGTAAGCAAACACAATAAATAAGACATGAAAAATTGAGGTTGATAAGCGTCAGTAGGCATAAAGTTGTGTGAAACATATCCCCGTAGTGAGAGAGTCAGAGAGGAGACTCTGAAGAAGGGATGTGAGAAACGGGCAGCAGAGGAAAGTCAGAGAGCCTCGAGGCAGGCAGCAGAGGAATGTGAGGGAGCCTTGAGGCGGGCAGCAGAGGAATGTGAGGGAGCCTTGAGGCGGGCAGCAGAAATAGAGGCCAGACTTCATTTGCATGTGCTGATGAAGGGTGAAACTGGTTGCAAACACGAGGCATGAAACCCGGAGCTCCATTTCCCCAGGGCACCATATGGTCCAGTGGATGTAGCTCTTACATTCTCAGCATGTGTTGTGGCAGCATGCATGTGGGCAATGTGTGGCTCAGCCAGCTAAGTCTCTGTGTCTCTGAATGGAAGGTTGCTGGTTCTAGCCCCAGCCTCAGTAGAACTGTCACATTTCTGTAGACCCCTGGCTCCAGGGCTGCTGTACACTGACTGACCCTACACTGTCACCCCCGAAGCTAACTCTCACCTGCATTTATGTCTGTGTGAGCAAGACGGGGTAGATGAATGTACCTGTTACCCGACTTGTGCAAGTGACTAATAAAGGATCATTTCATGAGCTTGGGTGGCTCAGTGGGTAACACACTTTCATAGTCACGGGATTGATTCCTGCCCTTGGCTCTGTCTACATATTCGCCCAGTTTGTGAAAGTTTCCTCCCACAATCAAAAAACATGGCTAGATGGAATGGAGTCCTTAAACTGCATATAGTGTGTGAATATATATGTTAGCATGTGCCCAGTAATGAACTGGCATCTTCTCCAGGATGTGACCTGTGCTTCCTGGGATAGACTCCAGGCTCACTGTCACCCTGTACTGGAAAAGTGGTTAAAGATGATGCAAGTACTCACTAAATCCACACGCCACATTATGGCGTATATATGTATGTATGTGTGTATATATATATAAAATGCATAGTGATTGATTTCTAGCAAAAAATGGAAATTGTGGCACTTACAGAAGTGCGGCTGCCGGCAGGGACACCGCACACTTCTTCCAATCATTATTGACTTATACAATGCATGCTGCAAAAATGACTGCAGTCATCTGGATCCAAATGAATCTCCAGTGGAGTTAGTTCACGGGCAAACCTACCTGACATGAGGCACCTCAGCCTGGGGTGTCCAGTGCAAACTCACAAATCATGTACTGTGAAGGTCTGCACAACAGCTGCACGCTGGGAGCCTTTGTCAAAGAGCAAACAAAGCAAAGAGCCATCAAGTTCACATTTATGGTCCCTGTAGGCTTTCTCCAATGTTTTGTCCAGTCTTTTTTATAATTATATTTTTTATTTCATACAGGTGCTGTTGGAAGATTAAGCAGCGTCCAAACAGCTTGTTCTACAGCTTACAATAATTTATGAACTTAAAGATACATGACCATTTCTTTAAACAAAATGCTTTTTGGTACATGCAATGCTTATTTGAATAAATTGATGAATAAATCAAATCGCAGGTTTGCAAAATCTTCTTCGTTGCTATGAAACGTTTAGATTGATTGAATACTACTCAACTTTTCTGGATTTTTTTTCCCACACCTCTGGCAAGCATAAAATCAAGGGGAAAATATGAATTATTTTCTTTTTCAGACTAAAGGCAGGTGCTGTAGGCGCCAGGTACTGCAGAAAATGTTGGTATCCAAAGCTTTGCAGGCTGGATCGAGCTTGACCCAGTTATATAAATTAGGCCCAAACAGCATTTTTCCTAAGTCCACACCATCTCTCCTTGGAGTTCATTGATCAGCATTGTAAAGGTTGGTCTCAACCACCAAAGGTGGGCATGAAATATTCACATAGTTCTTCCAACCACACAAAGCACACCTCAATATGGAGTGAAGCTGATACCATATTAATGAATTATCAGCTTGTTTTTAATATTTTATTTGGGGCACCCAAAATAATTTATTTATTTTAGTTTAATGTAGCAACTAAGAGGCTTGTATTTAAAAGTATGTGTGGGACCTGGTTTTAGCTTATTTGTTAATGCAAAGAGAGGCACACTGAAACACAAGAAGCATCTAGTGATCTAACCTAGGCAAAAAGGACTCAAGTGTTTGCAGTACAAAAATAACAAAAAGAGGTGTCGGAGAAGCAGTGAAGAGTGCGGCTGATAGAGTGTGACTGTTTTTTGAAAGGAGATGGCTTGCAGGTGACTGCCCTAATGTAGAGTCAGAACGTCTGAAATGAAAATGGGTTAGCATCTAAAGCCGCTGCCCAAGGTGACCACTGACAAGGCTGGGTGTAGGCAGGTCTGATTCCACATAAAGTACAATGCATTCTGGGATTTGTGTTGTGTTTGTTTTTTTACCGTATCACTTTCAAGAGAAATAAACAAAACAACACACAGAAAGTATTTGATTTAGTTGCTGGCCCATGATGAATGCTATGTGATCCCACACAAATATGGCAAAGCTGGTTAATATGAACGATAAATATTTGATCGGATTTGCCAAGTAAGAATAGAGGATAGCAGAGATATTTCTAACGCGAAATGTGTTCTGATGGGGGGAAGCTGGGCCATCTCAGCGTAGTCTTTGCCCCCCTGCTGTCTGCTGCTCTGGTTTGCTCACCCAGCTAAAGAAAAACACTGGTGAGCTAATTCTGGCTGGTAAAACTGCAAAGTTTGTGAAACAACCATTCCCAGTCGCTTGTTGTTCTCCACTCGTTCACTGGTTTGACATGCCCTTCCCTGGGAAGCTGACTGGATTCCACGATGAGGCGTTCCTCCTGCAGAGTACATTGACAGATGGCCAATTTGCTTGCAGTTCAGCATTCCGTGTTGATTTACTTAAATCTGTCGATCAGCTAAATTTCCTGTGTCGAGGAAGTGGCCATTACAGGATTGATATGATGGTTGAAATGGGGCCTTTAGAGAAATTCCTTGGCATTTTGGAGAAAAAAAATACAGAGCTGTTGCCCTTAGTTGCATAGACAGAAAAACTGTAGTTCAGTAATGGGAAAAATCAGGACATCTTCACCCAGTCCCTGCTAAACCACCAGGTAGAACATTACTAAAATTTGCCTGAATTTGCAGCCTATATGATGACGCACAAAGTCACCTCAATGTGATTTCTAAGATTAACCACTGCAAGTGTGTGCTTACGCATCCAATATAGCACCGTGTCTCTGACAGGAACCTTATGCCAAAAAAGCAAAGTTCCAAAGGTCATTATTCCCGTCGTGACATCCTATCACAGCGAGGTCAGATCTTAAGCACTGGCAGTGATCGAGACAGACTGCAGTGCAAAACCAAACACTGACCTACAGTTGACTTTAAACATATCGCTCACTCACTCACTACACCCAAGTGGACATTCTGGCCACTTATACATTTTGTAATGTATAAGTTATATTTACGACGTTTAGATGCTATTTGAGTTTATTCTCTATATTAATGGTATTATTTTAAAAATTCAATTTAATTATATTTAGCAGATATGTTTTATAAACGTTACACAACTGGTATAGGTTATACATCTTACTTTGATAACAACAATGCAGGGCAAAGCAAAACAGCGGAATGTGACCTTAAGCAGCCATTTTCAAACCCACTCATCCGAATCAGGGTCCACTGGAGCAGTTTGCAGACTGCACAGTGCACGCCACAGGGGTAGACATTTGATACAATTGCACTTCATCATAGGGTATGTACCGACACAAGAAGAGCAATTTAGAGACGCTTATTATCTCAAACGAATATCTTTGGACTGCAGGAAATATCCCACACAACACAGAAAGAAACACACAATGCCACCCAACCTTGAATCAATTTCAAAATGATTGAATGGTTAATCTATAAGTAAATTTAGTGCATTAAAATGCAAAGTGTTCAAACCAAAAGATGTCCTTCACATAAATGCTGCAGTGATTTAGGTTGATATAAAGCTCTGGGGAAGTAAAATTCTGTAAAAAGGTTTAGGAAAACAACATTCACATACATTTATTTGCATCACCCTGAATAATAACGATCTTCTTCTTAAATATCCCAGATTTATAGAGTCCTTCAGGGCTAGACCGCAGTGCTCAACGTGGCAGGACCAGAAATCATCAGGAAATGGATGCGGCAAAGGTGAGCGCCATTTAGCGCACTGGCTGAGATCTAATGTGACAAGCAAAATAAAGCAGTGGGGGGATTGATACTTTAGTCGATTTTTATCCATGTACTGTAGGGCTCTCAGACAAGCTCCAAAATGAGGCCAAGGTAAGGCAGTTCCAGAGCATCAGGATGAATTACGCAGGGGTTTGGTGGCAGTTGGATGCATCTGGGTTGTGGGTGTCACTGTTTTGGCAAAAATATGCAAAGTGCCCTTGCAAAGTGTTATTTGCAATTAAATGGAAGTGCAATTACCATCACCATAATAGAATTACGCCCCGTGCCCTCTCATGCCTTAACAGAAAACCAGCTCTGGGCACTTTTGGCTTTTTATGTCATCACTGAGCACTGGAATTATCACACACTGTACAGTTCCTCATCCTGAGTCATTTGTGCCTAGTAGCCCAGTCATCCCACAGACTGTACTCCTGCTACTTCTTTAATACTGTAATGATTATGAATAAATCAAGTCCATAAAACAGTTATACGCTCTATTTGCGGTGCACTGCGTGTCTGTTTTGTATTTTTGCATGGGGACACTGCTCATGTGGCAAGTACTGTGCGCCTGATAAAAATTCAAATACTCTTTTCTCTGTACTGCAGTTAGCAGGCTAAATTAACACAGATGATGGTATTAAGCGCTTTTTATACTTTGCAATTTGCCTCATTTTTTAATGTTGACACGAAGTGATCTTGCACTGTACTGCACTGAAATGTTGTTGTGATCTGTCTGGTGTGCTGCTTATTATGATGCACGGTTTATGTTTTTAACACCAGGCTGCAGCTAAATTTCCCCTAGCGGGGTAATAAATTTGACCTGATTTAATTTGATGACTATTCTACTAGTAAGACTCAAGCACAAAGCAGTATATTACTCCTAAGAGTAATAAAGCATACAGCTGTGTATAAAATGAATCTGTAAGGAAAAGATAGACAAAAGAAAACATGAGAATGAAAAATTTATAATATTGTGATTGATGGTCTGGGGCCCAAGACCGTTAATTATGGATGTTAACGTGGATGTTTTCTGTGATCTTGAACAATCACTTCAGCTACATTCATATCTGAGAAAATTTACACCGTAGTAAAACTGAATATGCATTTTCAGAGGCATGTAGGTTTGTCTTTTCAACTCATAAATTATACAAATGATCAGTCAAGTATTTATTTTTTTTGTGTAATGATGTTCATAATATATATTTATATGATATATTATAAAGATTTTGTTGTGCAGTAAACCATAAATATATGCATATTTAACTTCTTTTTTTTTTTACTTTATATGATGACTTTCCTTAAAAATCAAGCTGATCCAGAACATTACAAAAAAGACTGAGATGTGATGATAATTCTTTGAGCTCATTGTCCTAATTTATGTTATGTCACTGCCAGGTGTTTAGGGTATGAAGGAAAGCCTGTGGTTGGACTATTTAGTGGGATATCATTGGTCTCATTTAATGATTAAATAAACAAATTTTTGACAAATAGATGAGTCATCAGCAAAGTATTACATTATATTGAAACCAAATATGACCATAAAACACAGAGGGTACAGATACAGGATAAAGAGATTTTGACAGAATCTTGAGTCCTCATTCTCGTTGTCTCAGGATTTCAGAACATCACTGCAGTGTAATTCTGGGAGAGGATGGCAAACTTCACCTGAAAAGAATAGTGACTTGTAGGTAGGAAAAGAAATTTTGGGAAAATCTATTATATAAATATATAAACTGGAGACCAAGGCAGTTCCTAAGTAGACCCCCGATTCAGGAAGCACAGAGCCCCTACATGGTTAATTTATCGACTATCTGGAAGCAGTAGTGGTAAGTGGATCAGAGCCTAAACTATAGATCCACATGTCTAAAATATAGATCCACATGCCATCTCCTCCATGGGTACCTAGGTAGGCAGCCATCCATTACATCCATAATGAGAGTGTAAGCCCAATGCAGGATAATATTTGCAGGGTGAAGCACTTTTTCGCAGGTCTGGCGATTGGCTTAGGTGATAGCTTGGACTAATAAAAAAACGTAGCCATAAAAACTGAGATACTTCGGAAGAGCCGGAGGTCGAATTGTTTAAAGTTAACAAGATGGCTGTTCAGTGAGCAGTTGAATTATAAACACAAGGCATTTTAGTTTAGGCAATTCAGTTTTGAAGGCACAATATAGCATTATCATAATAATACTTTAACCAGACCATGTGTTTATTAAGTAGCTTAGCAGAATATACACAAATATACACAGCTTTATGATGAATCTAGTTTTGTTTGGAAAGGAATAATTGCTTTTCTCTCTTAGGCCTGGGTAAGCAGCTGGTACCTTTATTTTAGCATTTTTAAGAACAGTGTCTGCTAGTGCATTCAGAGGATATTTTCTGTTAAAATACCCTGTTTCTGTTAGAATACCCTGTTTCTGCTAGAATACCCTGTTTCTGTTAGAATACCGTTTCTCCAAGAATACCCTGTTTCTGTTAGAATACCCTGTTTCTGCTAGAATACCCTGTTTCTGCTAGAATACCCTGTTTCTGCTAGAATACCCTGTTTCTGTTAGAATACCCTGTTTGTGCTAGAATACCCTGTTTGTGCTAGAATACGTTGTTTCTGTTAGAATACCCTGTTTCTGCTAGAATACGTTGTTTCTGTTAGAATACCCTGTTTCTGCTAGAATACGTTGTTTCTGTTAGAATACCCTGTTTCTGCTAGAATACGTTGTTTCTGTTAGAATACCCCGTTTCTGTTAGAATACCCCGTTTCTGTTAGAATACCCCGTTTCTGTTAAAATACCCCATTTCTGTTAAAATACCCCGTTTCTGCTAGAATACCCTATTTCTGTTAGAATACCCTGTTTCTGCTAGAATACCCTGTTTCTGCTAGAATACCCTATTTCTGTTAGAATACCCTATTTCTGTTAGAATACCCTGTTTCTGCTAGAATACCCTGTTTCTGCTAGAATACCCTGTTTCTGTTACTCAGGAGCACAATTACAGTTCAACTACCTCTGAAATGTTGAACTTCCCACAAAACAAAGATAAAAAAATAAACACTTAATTTGATCCCAATTCAGAAATTAAATCAGATAAAGTGTTTGGTTCATGAAAGCTCTCAGGACCTGTTTTCAGACTACGGGAAGCCACACTTTGAAAATAATGCATTTTATTCCAGCACTACCTGCTGTGTTTTGTTGCTTATTATTACCAAGGCTAAACATACTTATATTTAACAACATTATTCAAATTAGTGTCTTACGAAGAGTGTTTTTCAGAGAATAACAGGCATATTTAACTTTGTGGAACAATAATGTTCATCCTATCTTATATCAAACATATTTATCAAACATAATTCCTTAAGATGACTTCTAAAGCAACTTGTGGGTGAGAAAAAGTCAGTTAAAGTCTTCTAGGGATACGTTACGATCTTCAAAGAAAGTACATTTTATAGTGCTACATTATACCTGCACCTCTGAATTTGCTGTGCATGCGTGTGCATGTATTATAGGGTGTGTGTCCCCACAATGTGATAAAAATCTGATATTTTACATTGTGGGGACCATTTTTCAATTCTATAAAAATCTGTGACTGCAATCATCTATCCATCCATTTTCTGTAACCGCTTGTCCTATTCAGGGTCACAGGAGGTCCAGAGCCTATGGGCGCAAGGCAGAGAACAACCCAGGACAGCGTGCCAACCCATCGCAGGGTACACACACACACCCGCATCCTGGCACAGCGCAGAGCCACAGGACCCCAGCGGTCACAGCAACTTGGCACCGGTCTATTCCCCCGCCCCCAACCCCCCATCCCAGCGATGAATCTGCTTCACTGGGCCGTCCGCTCGGCCGCCTCAGTAATTTACCGTTTCGGTAAATCAGAGCCACCCTGCTTATATCAGCGTCTGTACAAATCACGTAGGCATGCGCTGCGGGGGAGGGGGGACACCGAAATAACATATGTCTCAATAATGGCCCCATCCAGACCATCCCTTCCCAACTCATCCATTTGTTAAGCAACGGGCAATGGGACGTACATCATTAGCCATCTCACTGAGTGTGAAGATGATAGCTCTCTGTCTAATTAGTATCATTTTATGACAGCCTGTAGGGCCATGCCTCTTCTCAATGTACTGATGGCGTGTGGGATACTCAGCGATGCAGGTTTACCTGGGCTATCAGTGCCACCATCCATCCATAACCAGTGTCTTTGATGACATAAAACAGACCTGTCATATGCATCCTTTTCTCATTCATAAAGGAAAGTCTTACCGTTTCTTAATAAGGCATTAAGAGAATCCCTTCTGTCAATTCAGTAATCAGACATTGCATGATGTGGAGTCAGAGAAAGGAATCAAAATCTATTAGGGTGTGGTGCTTTTCTCTAGTTACAGGATGGGGCACAGTCCAGTTCAGCGTAGCATGAAAGAAAACGTGAAAAAGATGTTATTTTAGAGGATAAGAAAACGAAACACACAAACTCATGCATGTGAGTCGAAGACCCAGTGTCACATCAACATGGATACTGGGAAAGGTTACCATAGTCCCAAAACCAGTCCTAATGCAGAACCCCAGTCACCTGACTCCGCTTCCCTTGATATGCTGAACAACTTCACTTTAAAATGCAGATATTTTCTGGCGTCTTCAAATAAGCACAGAAAGGAAATAAGAATTATGTCATAATGTCTAAAGTAAATTACTGCCCAAATTTATTCACCTCTCTGGTCTGACATTGTAGGATAGACTGACAAACCTGCCAGCAAATACCACTCTCTCAGATTCTAAGATATTGTATTTGCACCAAACTTTATCAAATTCAGTGTGGACAGGCATGTTACACAGAAAATGAAGTGCAGATGGTAAGAAGCAGAGATCCGGCAGAATTGAAGGACACTAATAATTCAAACCAAATGGCTTGTTCTTATGTTCCTACTACAGACGCTCCTCTACTTACAAACGAGATACGTTCCAAAAGGCCGTTCGCAACTTGAAATGTTCGTAAGTCGTTATTCAACATCATTTTAAGGGCATGCGCAAGTATTAAAAACTAGGATGCTGGGAGTACATACGCTACGCTGCTGCGCGGCGGGAGTAGCAGCCAGAAGTCGTACTAGGCGAAACTGGGGCACAGAAATAAAAAATTGCTGTTGGGGACAGGAAACGGGAGCCAATTGAACACAATTTGGATTTACAGTCGAATTCGTTCGTATGTCTGAGAGTTCGTAAGTTGAGGGTTCGTAAGTAGAGGAGCGTCTGTATAATGCATGATTTTGGCACTAGAATATCTGAATCTCTCGGATCTAAAAAAAACAAAGTCATAACCTTTACTGTCATGAAACCTTGTATCTGTGTATATGTGGCTGCATGGCATGTTGGTACTGTAAGAAGGTCTACGCTCTTTTCCCAATGGAGAACCGAAGGACACGTAGTAGATTCCTCTCTCTTTCTAACAGGCTATGGGGGGGGATACTGCTTCCTACTGCGATCCTGACCAGGATCAGTGATTAGAAGATGGTTAGATTAGTGTTGCTTGTTGTAAAACTGTATCAAGGTTCTTCCATCATTAAGATAATTTTGAGTTTTGTGTCTAACACCACAAAAAGAAATTCATTATTTGATTAGTTATTGTATTTTGCAAAGTAACATCACTGATTTTTATAACCGGATGATTCTATTGGAAATTGATTAAAATCAGTCCATATATCTCTCAGAATAAACTACACTTGCAGGACTCTCAGAGTATACTCAAGGTAAACTCACAGTAAACTCAAGAAAAATTCACAGAATACTCACAATATATTCAGAGGAAACTGTTCGGCGATTTAATTGTTGTGTGAACATCACACGGTGTACCTACACAAACCTAGATGGTATAGCCTAATTCACACCTAGGCTATATGGTATAGCCAAAATAAGTATAGTAAATACATAAACCAGTAACAGTTGTTTATCATTATCAAGTGTTTTTTTACTGTACATAATTGTATGCACTTTACTTTCATACATCTGGCAGTGCAGTAGGTTTGTTTACACCAGCATCACACAAACACGTAGCGCATTGCACGGTAAACGTATAGCAGCTACAATGGCACTAGGCTATAGGAATTTTTCAGGTCCATTATAATCTTATGTGACCTCTGTTGTATGTGCGGTCATGCAATGACAGATAGGTTTATGGTGACGGTGCACACAGAGGAAGCTCATAGTATACAAAACGATTGAGGGTACGATCTCCTGGGGTGTTACCAGAGTGAGTGAGTGTGTGAATCTCCGCAGGCGGGAAAAGGGTGATGGTCCACCTGCAGGTCCAAGACAAACAAGTGTTTATTGAACTAAGCAGAACACGAGGTAAATGCACAAATTAAATGGACCACGAGGGGTCAAAAACTAACAGGGAGGAAAAAGAACCAAATTATAAAACCATAAAATGATAACACCAGGGAACGGAGCAAGACTAAGAACCAAAGAGAGCTCCTAATTCACAGCAACATGAACAACGACAGACTAGAGAACAGAGTAGACACAGATACTTAAATACACTCAGGTAAGCAGGGCAAACAAGGGACAGATGTAACTTAATAATCAATTAAACAATCAGAGGCACAGGGCAACAAGCAACAGGTGAAACAAATTAACACTAACACGCACAGAAACAATGGAACTTAACCATTAACTGGGAATACAACACTAAGACAATAAACAGGGAGCCGAAATGCAAAACCAGAACAGAATATAAGCAGGGCAATCTTTCAAGGGAGAGAAAAAAACACAGGGGAACAGAAACACTTACAAATAAACAGACTCAAACCAGAGACTAAGAGAGATGTAGTCTTTGCTACACACTCAGCCCATTGAGCTTTGTGGCAGTTCAGAGAACAGGGAAGACACACTGGGACTGAAGGGCAAGTGACAGGGAGGAGTACAGGATGGCCAGCAATGAGGAGAAGACATGAAGGGTGGGGTCAGACAGCACAGAATCTGACAGTGATCTCCTGGTGGATTACCAAAGAGAGTGAGTGTGCGATCTCCTGGGGACTTACCCAGAAATCCATTTCTCAGCTGAATGCAGTGATGAAGAAACGTTTCACAGCTGAAATTAATGCCTTTCCTCATCAAGCTGCTTTGACAAATTGCTACTTTTCACTAGAGTTCTGAGAAGGCCGTCTGACCAGCTATGTTCGTCTGACAGGTCATGATGTAGACTGTGGTTCTAAACCATTTTCATAATTGCAATGCCAGTGTGCTGAATTCTAGTAATTTGTTGCAGAAGAAAAGGTATAGGCAATAGTAACAGTTAATATGGTTTATGTATTTGATTCCGAAGTCTGGGGAATTTGTCTGACTAATTTAGATTAAAAATAACATTGTACATTTTCTGAAGATTGAATATATTAAAGGTTAATATGTATTCATGAATTGTCTGTTTGTCTCAGAATAATTAGAATGCTGGTTAATTGGTGGTCTTATGAGCTATGTATGACAAAATTACATAATTATTAAATGTCTTACTATGACATAATGCACTATGGCCAATCAATTAAGGTGGCTAATAAAGCCCAAAATGGGGCTGCCAGTGAGCCAGATGGCTGGTATTTATCACCTGTCCATCTGTTTGTTATCCAGCACTGCATTTGCGCATCATCTGTACTTTTGTTTAGGCATCTATGAAAATGACACTGACAGCAAGCCACACAAATACACTGGTGGCCAAAACAGTGGAAATACTTCTCATTTTTAGAGATTCCACTGCTTTGTTCCAGTAACTCCAGTTACTCATTTAATCATCCAGTGTATGATATGTGTAAGCATTCTTTGATTTTTTATAAACATTACCACCAATATTCATGCAGTAATTTTTAAAGCGTAATGCCAAATATTTTGGGCACTAGTGTACATTTATTCATCTACTTTCCAAAACTCCAGTCCAGCTGAGGCTTATGATCACATGTTAAGTAAGTATTCCAGGGGAATTAGCTAATCTAATTAGTAATCAACGCAATCGATCAGCCATAACATGAAACCACTTCCCTAATATTGTGTAGGTCCCCCTACTGCCACCAAAACAGCTCTGATCCATTGAGGCATGGACTCTTCAAGGCCGGTGAAGGTGTCCTGTGGTCACTGGTACAAAGACGTTAGCAGCAGATCCTTTGGGTTCTATAAGTTGCAAAGGGCTTCTATGGATCGGACTTGATTGTCTAGCACATCCCACTGATGCTTGACCGGATTGAGATCTAAGGGATGTGGAGGTCCAGTCAACACCTTGAACTCTTTCGTGTTCCTCAGAATACTTTTGCCTTGAAGGGGTGTACTTGGTTCGCAGTAATGCTTAGGTAGGTGGGAAGTGTCAAAGTAAGATCCACATGAATGTCAGGACCCAAGGTTTCCCAGCAGGACATACTGTACAGCCCAGACCATCACACTGCCTCCGCCGGCTTGCCTACTTCCGATCCCGGTGCCATCTCTTCCCCAGGTAAACGCACCCACCCACATGATGTAACAGAAAATGTGACTCATCAAACCAAGCTACCTTCTTCCATTGTTCCATGGTCCATTTCTTAGGCTCACATGCCCATTGTAGGCACTTTCAGTGGTGGACAGGAGTCAGCATGGACACTCTGACCGGTCTGCGGCTACGCAGCCCCATACACAGGAAACTGTGATGCACTGTGTGTTCTGACACCTTTCTATAATTGCCAGCATTAACTTTTTCATCAATTTGTGATACAGTAGTGATGCAGCCTTCACTCATCAATGAGCCTTGTACATCCATGACCCCGTCGCCTGTTCACAGGTTGGCCCTCCTCGGACCACTTTTGGTAGGTACTGACCTCTGCATACCGGGAACCAGAGTCCTGCACGGGTCCACTTTTGGAGACCTGCACCCGCCTGCACCCACACAGTACAGCACCACCCACGCCCGCGCACCCGTGATTATTTCAAAGTTAAATCCGCACCCGGGCCCGTTAACAGTCCGCCCGTTACCCGCCCGTACCCGTGATAAATTGCACACGATTATTTTTTCTATGCACCTCTCAACATGACAAGTGCTAGGCCTACGTGAATTTTAAATTGAAACGAAAAAGTCCGCTTAACACAAAATCAAATCAGATAGATCTAAGCTATCCATACTGTGACGAGCATGAAAGAGAGAACACGACGACACGCTCCAGCAAGGATTCCTTATTTCTCAGCTCAACGAGCCTCGAAGAGCAGTTTTGCACACAGAGAATACAGCACCCCCCACTGGTACGTGCCGGTAACACTCTACATTGCCACAAACACTCAAACAGCTCCCCACTCGCTAACGTTCTGTATGTAAAAACCTTCAGTAAGAGAGGGAGTCCCACACGGTACAGACGTGTATGTGAATGTTTGTCGAGGAGGTTATCTAAGGTACCCCTGACATACCGAACACACTGTGTGATGTTGACAATCTAATACATAGATATTTTCGCTTATGTGTTATTTTTGCAGGCTACAATACTGTTTTGATTGACCTGCTACCCGCCCGAGTGTAATGAATTACCCGCCCGCATACCCGCCCATTAAATTCCAGAACATTAAAATCCGCCCGTTTCAGCAACTATCTGCAGGTACCCGACCCGGTGCAGGACTCTGCTGGGAACACTCCACAACACCTGCTGTTTTGGAGACGCTCTGACCCAGTCGTCTAGCCATCAGAATTTGGCCCTTGTCAAAGTCACTCAGATCGTTACACTTGCCCGTGTTTCCTGCTTCCAACATATCAACTCCACAAAGTGACTATGCACGTACCCATTATACACTGCCTGACCGAAAAAAAGTCGCTACTGTATTTGAATTTTTGGTTGGACCGCCTTTAGCTTTGATTATGCCGCACATTTGTCATGACATTGTGTCCACAAGCTTATGCATCATCTCACCCTTTATTTTCATCCAGATTTGCATTCATTTCTCGCCGAGATCCTGTATCGACAAGTGAGTTGAACCTCCATAAAGGCTCCTTCAGCACATCCCAAAGACCTTCAATGAGGTTAAGGTCACAACTCTGTGGTGACCAAGTCATGTGTGAAAATGATTCCTCATGAACCACTCTTTGACAATTCGAACCCAATGAATCTTGGCATTCCTGTCCTGGAATATGCCCACGCCAGCAGGGAAGGAAAAAATCCATTGATGATGGATGGAGGTGTAACCAGGCCATCCAGTAGATTCAGGTACTCAGCTGACTTTACTTTGCATGACGTTGCTGGGCTGAAATAATGATCCATTCATTGGCTCTTAAGTATTTAGTTGTTAGTCGCTCTGGAAAAGAGCGTCTGCTAAATGCTGTAAATGTAAATGTATTTGCTGATATAAATTCAAATGGTGACTTTTTTTTGGCCGTGTGCTATTTATTTATTCCTGTATTTCAGGGAGGCCTCAGACATAATTCAAGGTCTTCACAGAGCTTCACATTAATAATGAAAAAGAAGCCTATTGTATTTTAAAAATGTCTTTAGATGAGGCCCTCAGGACAGAAGACTTGGAAGGACATATAGTAGAATTTAATAACAGTCATGGCAGGGTATTTTACAAAAAAAGGCAAAACGTGGTATGGTTGTGTTCAGGCTGAAGAGACAAACATGGCCTTAGGGGTGGGGGGCTGGCTCCCTGTCGGTTCAATAGAAACTGTCAGACAATCAAGGACATGAGAAATACTGCCAGTGGGACAGGTTCATCTTACAAGTCCAATTATTTGGACAGTTAATATTTAAATGATGGTTAGTTGTTTTATTTAGTGCTTACTTGAATGAAACCCAGGTGTGTGCACTTGCAACACCTGCCGCCTTTGGCGTGACAAAATCCCACAGTGGAACTCCTCCCTAGTCTCCAAATGTGGCATGTGTGATCGAGACTCAGGGATAAAGCTGGCACCAGGGCTGACTTACCTGTTCCTTCCCCCTCAGATTTCCTCTGCTTGAATCATGTCAAGGTCCTTATGCAGCAACCTGTGAAGGCCTGATATCAGTCTCCTTACACATGGCTGAACTTGTGCAAAGGTAAAGAAGACTGGAATTGATATTGTATTTGCATTAAAGAATGCAGGTGAAATATTACTAGTGCACTAACATTGCCTCATCCTTGCTTCTGATAACATGGATTCGGTGAACTTACAGATGTATCTTCTTTGCTTTTCTGCTTGCATAGTCACAGTGCTGTTGCATGGAGATAGAAGGCTCTCGGTAAACCTTTAACTCCCTCGTCCTTCTCAAAAGGAGCTGCTGTCAGCACCCTGTCTGCCTTACAGTGACAGTTGTGCTGCATCTTACGCACGATCCACTTATTTAGTGTCACACAAGGTAACCTAAAGTGCACTGCAACATTACTTAGTTAAATATTAAAAGATCTGCACAGAGAACTAAAATACACTGCCCGGCCAAAAAAAAAGTCTCCATTTGAATTTATATCAGCAAATACTTAAGAGCCAATGACTGGATCATTATTACAGCTCAGCAACATTATGCAGCAATAAAGTAAAGTCAGCTGAGTACCTGAATCTACTGGATGGCCTGGTTACACCTCCATCCATCATCAATGGATTTTTTCTTCCCTGTTGGCGTGGGCATATTCCAGGACAGGAATGCGAAGATTCTTTGGGTTCGAATTGTCAAAGAGTGGTTCAGGGAGCATTAGGAATAATTTTCACACATGACTTGGTCACCACAGAGTTGTGACCTTAACCTCATTGAAGGTTTTTGGGATGTGCTGAAGGAGGCTTTATGGAGGTTCCACTCACTTGACAATACAGCATCTCGGTGAGAAATGAATGCAAATCTGGATGAAAATAAAGGGTGAGATGATGCATAAGCTTGTGGACACAATGTCATGAGAAATGTGCGGCATAATCAAAGCTAAAGGCGGTCCAACCAAAAATTCAAATGGCGACTTTTTTTTGGCCGGGCAGTGTACAACAATTAATATATGCTGCTAGATTATATTAGTTCCTAGAATGGGCGTGCATTCAGTCCCCAGAGTGTAGACTATTCAATGTCTCCAACTTAGCGTTAATGAGGATTAAGAAGTAAAGTCAGTACTGAAACATATTTTACTTGGAGTAAAAAACACTGATAAATAAATCTGCCAAATCTCACTGTAGTGTATTATTTATTGGAGAGGGAGTGTTGTTGCTGTACTGTTTGCAACTTACTATTTTGAGAATGGAGAATTATTCCCCAGTGAGTTATTTCTGAGTTCTGCAGGGTTTTGAAATACCCAGCAGGTGGGCCAAAGTGTGTGTTCTATAATACACTGGGAAAATTCATCCAGTCCTCCTGCCATGGGAAGAAAATGCTACAATAAATACTGCAAAAATACTTCAGTGACATGCTTCACCTGGATCTGCTGTTGTCTGTCAGTTAAAAGAGAAACCAGGAGATTCGTCAAACACCCGCCTGCATTTTTTTGCTCTCTGAAATTTGGAACGGCGCCTGTAGAGTCCGCACTACCGAGGCATGATTTAGCCTGGTGATGCCGCTAAAGAGCAGACCCCACATTCGGATGACACTGTGAGGCAGGGACTTGGCTGGTGATATCAACCTTTTTCCTTCCTCAACACAGTACCTATAAAGTATATAAGAACACACCCTGGCCATGATGTCCACAGCAGTGTTTAACACAACCAGGTTTTTTCATGTTAAAGGGATTTAAAAGCAGTATTTGAAAACATAATCGTGTTGCTGCAGAGTAGGGCTAGTCTTAACCCTGGACCACTTTTTCCAACAGAGCTCAATAAGGGGTCAACAAAGTTTTAAGGATCCATAACATTGCAGTTATGTGTTTTAAATAAGTTTTGTTTGAATATTAATTATTTTAAGAATTACTTATTTTTAAAATAAATATATTATTTTCTCAGTGGCTTCACAGTTCCTAACATGCTACAGACTAATTCTAGCTGTTGTGAGATGCCGTCTTGCATTTTGTAGCGCTTAAGCCTGTGCCCCCTTTTTGAAAATAGCACTAGCAATTGGGCCTTCCCGAAATAAAACACTTAAAACATCCAAACAACTTGAACAAATATGACCAAACATGTTCTAGTTTAAATCCTGACAGTACTAGATGCCAAACAAACACAAACTGATTTAAAAAAATTTTGCTTACACTGATAAACAAACTTGATTGTAAATAATCTCGGGCTCACAAACGTACTAGCATGGAATTCTCTTGCCATTATAAGTATTTTGTAGATTTCTGTCACTAGCCATTATTTTTAAAGCTCAAACCCTAGGAAAGAATCACTATATATCTTGTCTCGATCAGTACAGCAACGGCAACATGTCACCATCTTTTTGAAATTTGGAAACTTGCAGCTGTACCGCAGACGAATTGAATGGGGGCGAGACGAGCTAACAAATACTGAAAGAGGAAACCTTTGTAATTCTTTACTTAAAGCACCCATGTATAGTGTATCATGGATACCTTCCAATGCATTATAGTGCATTCATAAAGTATTATAAACACAGCTGTAACTATTTATAGAAAGGCATAACACATTATAGCCATGTTTATTATGCATTATGAATCCTCTATGAATCCTCTATCCTCTATGAATCTTCTCATCTATATTGCACTATAAATAGCTCCACAATGCATAATAATGATCTGGCCCGTGGGCCAACATTTGCCAACATGCACTGTAGAGTCTCAGGACACAGCCTCAGTTGTGAGGTGTGGTGAAACGCTGATGTGGCCTATTAAAAGAGGGCCCTGGCCAGGTGCAGATTATAGAGTGGGCTTGCACTTTATAATCTGTTGACCTAGATTGAGAGAACAGGGCTTACAATCTGTCAGCTCAAGGCCGATGTGTCAGTTCTTAGTGACCACTGCTATTAATGACTTACTGATCTTAATTAGAGCAGGGGTACCTTTATTAAATTTATTGGATTCCTGCAGTGCCCTAGAGTGCTACGTAGGCTGTACATGACTGCAAGTCCTATATACTTCCTCTGAATCACTGGTCACCTAATTAAATGAGTTACATAAGTTTAACTGTTTCCTTTCAACACATTGTGCGCGTTGGTGATTAAATGGACCAATTAGGACATTTCGGTAGTTTTGGCTTCATATGTGCCGTCCACTGTTCTGTTCTGTATTGACATTGTTTTGTTTGTAACAGCAGTTGCCAGAGTTGAAGGCTGCCCACGGACCCAGGCTTTTGGGAGCAGGGCTGGAACAGTTAAAGCGGAAAGTATTGCAGCAGTAGCCATTTACATTCTAACCTATGGGAGATTTCACTACTGGTTTCTTGTGTGTTTACACGTATGTGTTGTGTTCTTGTGTGTATGTGCATTTGTGTCTTTTAAATACATTACATATTTGCTTGTTCTTATCTATTACTCTTTTCTGTCATTCAGAAACGTTTCGTGATCCACAGAAATAAAAACAATGAATTTTCCAGTAAATTATACCTGTATTTTAAATTGTGTTGGTGATGATCATTGCACAAGTCGACAGAACTGTCAGTCCCCAGGTTACGAACAAGATCCATTCCCTAAGTCTGTCTTTAGAGACGAATTCGTTGGTAAGTTGGAAAAAAAATATACAGTGCATAATAATCATGATAATTATTATTATACAGTAGTAATATAAGTAACTACATACAGTACTGTACTGTACCTCAAGCCATGCAATGTTTTCACAAGCGACACAAAACAGTGCTTATTCACTATTACAAACCATTATGTTTAACCTGAATTTTGTATATAATAGACTTCATGACAGTTCATTCCTAAGTACGAGTTGTCCATAAGTTGGACATTCTTGACCGGGGGACTGCCTGTATGTGCTGAAGCAGAAGTACCCTACCTAGTCTTTCTTTGTGGATTGCCAGATAGGCTTCTCGTGGCATATTAATAACTCGTATGTGAACACAAAGCTTTGCTTATTAATTTACAAAAATGGCACCGTCATTTCATCAGTGATATCAACACTTACAAGATGCCATGACTAGTGGATGTATTTTTTAAGACTTCTTTTGGAAAATACTCCAGTGTTCTTACGGCTTGTCATTGTGGGTCCTTGCAGGATATTTGGTTGACCCAGACACTTTCTGCCTGGGCAAATAAACAAGTAAATCTCTATTAAGACCCTCAGTTGTTCTGGAGCAGACCTCGTAGTACTGCCCTTAGGGGCAGACTACCCTACTGCTGTTAAAAGTCTAATACATATGCATGCGTATTAGTGAGAGGCTCAGTGAAATATCAATCAACTGCACTCAGCCCCAAAGCAAGGCAACCTTTGCATTATAATACGTTTTGAATTATGCCCAGTTCATGAATAATGAAGTGTTAATATTACAAAGACAAAAGTATTTCTGTGTAGCTCACTGATGGGCCCCACTGAGACCATCCTTTGTAGCATTCATCATGTTTTAATGCTCAAAACATCAGACTACAGGGGCATACTCTGTAATTTAATGAGCGCTAAAGCTCAGTCTTATTATGTCGTGGTGTCACGTTCCCAAAGCCTGGCCCTTCTGGATCAGTCTCCTTGGCAATGGATTAGTTTTTTTTTTTGGAACCCTTCATTTGTTATCACTCATATTCCTGAGGTCCTCTCAATCTACCTCCCCAAACATACTATTTACATCAGGGTCAACATTATTCCGGTCTGTTTCACCATAATGCTCTTCTCTGTGGCACTTCTGCCATGGCTGGGAGCTCAGAGTATCCTACTTGGGATTCTGGGTAAGTGTGCCAAGTAAAAGGGCCTCAGTTGCTACAGTCATTATCTATATACAGCTTCATATAGCAAAGATCACGGTTCGAACCTGGATGTTAACTGCTGAGAGTGAGCAGAAGCCCCCTGGTGGCTGAAGAACCGAAGCAGTGAGGCGTGCTTTGGCGGCCTGTCCCCCGCAGCCTCATTTCACCGCAAGGCATCGGTGATGTGCCTCTTGCCAGTTGAGACAACTGCACTGTTCCTTCCATGCTTAACTGTCCCGCTTGGGGTCAGTTCATTCGCAGAATGCAAAGACAGCAGGGTAGTCAGCATGCTTACTAATTTAAATATTTTAATATTATGACTCTATTTACTCAAGTAGGGGACAAATTTTACATAGTGCTGACATAGCGGAATGCAAAAACCCTGTCCTCAAAATACTAATGTGAAATTAATAGTAAAAAGTCAAATGTAATATTTCAAGACAGCAAGCTAATGGGACGATACAAGCTGGTTATGAACTGTGCTACAAGCTAGTTTTTTTGATACCGTGCAAATAGTCATTAAGCCGGTTAATCATTGTGATATTCTGTATGTGTGACAATCCTGATAAGACAATATCAACTGATGATTGGTGGAAAGTTTAAGCACATCATGTGACTTGGGACTGGGACAGCGTGCAGTGTCTTTCTGGGGATAAGTTTCTCCTCTTCAAGGGTAACAGGGATCAGGGAATAAAGCTGCGGTTTTGGCGGGAACTGAGGCCGAAATGGGTGACATGGAGCATGGTGCTGTGCTGACACTGGTCTTAGCTGGTGTCAGCCTGGGTTACTAAGCACAAAGCCAAGGGTGACACAAAGTAAAAACAGTGAGCATGACGGACAGATCAATACGGATAATCTGACCCACCTGAAATAGCTTGCCCTCTTCCTCATTTTTCTGTCAGTTTGTTTCTGGTTACGGACGAAGAAGCTTGTTTTCATCCTACACCTCTGCGTAGTTTCACCAACAACCTTTGTACATTTTCGCCTGATATCTCACATTGGGTGTTTATTTTCTTGCAGGCAATTCAATTTTCTGTTACATATGCTGCTGTCAACACGTGAAACATAAATGAATTCAGTGTGTGTGCAGAAGTTCAGTGACGGATGAGCACACTCCTGGTTTGCATTTCAGAATATACTGTAACTTTGTGTCAAGCTGAATCAAATCATTAAAAGTTCACATATCATGCTAAAACCTATATCCTTCACCCTATAAAACTGAAATACACAAAATAAAAATTTAGCTGCTGTATTAAGTTTAAAAAACCTTTCTCTATCAAGGTCAGAAAACTGTTAGATTAAATGGAAGACAGGTGATAAAATCGTGGTGAAACCGTCACTTTCTTCATGGTAGATGAGTTTAAAATTTCCGTTTCAGCCCCAAATGGTCTTGAGTGTTTTGATGGCTGGCAGCATGAGGATTAAATTGTTATGGACTGACTGCTGCATGTTTTTAGGCCAGTTGTGGGACTAAGTGAAGCCGAGAGAGCCAGACACAGCCTGCTGTCCCATTTCCTGTGGTTTTTGTTGTCCGTCTTCCGATCTACCCAAGCGAGCGTTGCCTGGGAACCACTAAGCAAATGCTGTACCCTTAAGACTTGGGGTAAGTGAGAGTGGCATTTGGGCAAAGGCTCTGTTCATTTGTATGATTCACTGGGGTGTGAAACTTTCCCATTCCTATATTTAGTCAGAGGAGAGGGAAAATTAGTCATTCTGAGCATTTGTGTGTGAAATTAATATTATGCGAACTTGGCCAATCTCTACAAACTGCGCCAGCTTGTGAGTTCAGACGGGCCAGGAATCATTTTCACTGTTTAACTTTGAGGCTGAAATAAACATGTAGTAAACAGTATTTTCTTATGCTTCAGGTATGTGGTGACTTGCCTTCCTACATTTTGGAATGCACCGGTCTCCTGGCCCTCTAGGGGGTGCCACTGAGTTGTATACCAGGAATGCCTCAGTAGTGGAATATAATAATACTGTTTTATCTGAATTAATTGTTAATCCTTTGTTACTTATGATCGTCATTTTAGACTGCAATGCAATTACAACTTCACTATAGTTATGTTAAACCATACTGTTCAGCTCCCGGTATCATCATTTTGGGTGCGACATTTGCATGCGAAAGGAATTACAAATTGTTCCCCAGAACTGACTAATCAGGCATACATCTATAGAAATCTCAGGGGGATATGCAGGCATGGAATAGTTTCCAAATATTGCTGTGCTTTTATAAGTAATGCAAAAAAGATTATGTTAAAGACATGACAGAAATAGGCATGCACTTTGGGAGACTGACTGTGTGAGCAAAATTCTTTGAGAAATATTCATAATTACTTTAAAGGACGCAACTGGCTGCAGAGCAAAAGAATAATGGGAAATGTTCACATTTTCAAATAATGATATCAGCAAGGTAAAACAAAAAAAGACATTAGTTTGTTATCGTTTACTGAAATGATTATAAAGTTTATGGCTTTTACAAATGAGTTTTATGATCGATTCCTTGATTTATCAAAATTAAAACTTTCTCCTACTATTATAAACTTGGGGAATTGAACACCCTTAGTGAACATTACAAACGTAAAAAGGGACATTAACACCAGACGTGTTTGTAGAAGCAAAGACAGATCAAAGCAGAACATTGCTGCTACCATACAGTATGTAGAATGTAGATGTTCTGTGTGCCTTACCAGCTTTGAGCATTTGCAAGTGCAAAGCCGGTTACAAAGAAATCAGTTTGTTAGAAACACAAACAACTCAGTGGAATAATATGGTACGAAATACAGCTCTGGAGGTTGGCATGAGGAGGGATGTCAACACAGAGACCAGTCCTCTGTAGCTGGTGCATTCCTGCATGTAATCACAGTAAGGCTGCTTTGGGCTGCTTACTACCAGCCAGAGAATAAACAGCCAGCGCAAGGCTAGTTTGCAGAAACCTAAGCACTGACTTGGGTCCTGTTCTTTTTTTAGACCATATGTTCTCTGTTGGTGGTTATATTTCAATTGGCACCAGTTCCCAGTAGTTCCAGGAGTTCCAGAGCACACTGAGATTACTGTGCATTAAGTGGGATGGATTCAGTCAGCAGATTAAAAGCTGATGAGCTGTTAAGGTGGGTGGAAGGCATGTGGACTCGGAGATCTGGGGCTGAAAAACAGGTCTATCAAAAACAAAAATACAGCCAGCACAATTATTAGTACTCATCATGAGCAAAAATGATTGCTTTAAATACACAATAAACATAATGGTCTTATATACAATGCACACAAAATGTCTTGAGGAGCCATATATATTTTTATAGCACCATAATTTTTAAAGCAAAACATTTAATTGAGTGGTACATTTTTGTTTCAGAATTATTGAAACTCCTAAAGAATATGTTAAATAAAACCAAACAAAGTGGGCCATTGTTATGAAATCCTACCCTGTTTAGTTGGTCTCTGTCTGCAGGAACTGTTTTGCTGCCTTTCATGTCTTCCCTTGTCCCTGGGGTATAAATAAAACCAAAGAGCTTTTAACGGAAAAAGGACAGGTGTTTATCTACACGGATCAGGTAACTGAGATATATATATATATATATATATATACACACACACACACACACACACACACACACACATACAGATCTTTATGATATTTATTTATATATATACGTAAACACACACATGATGATGAGCAGAAACATTGTGACTACTCATGTGTTGACTATCTCATTAAAAAGCGTGTCAGGGTATGGAATATATTAGACGGTAACCTAGCATTTAATACTCATAGTCAACATGTTGAATGCAGAACAATGGGTCAATGGTCAAATCATTATGGCCAGACGACTGGGTCGGAGCATCTCCAAAACTGCAAGGGTCGTGGGGTGCTCATGGTGAGCTGCGATGAGTATCTACTAAGAGAGGTCTGAGAAGGGAAAAACCCATAATTTGCCTACTTGGTGTTGGGCGGCCAAGACTTGTCACTGTCGTATGAACCAAGAGAAGAGCATAAACAAGATCATTTTGATGATGGTCATTGGACTATGGAACCTACAATGGGCATGAAAGCATCAGAACTGGACCTAGGTGCAATGGAAGATGGTTGCCTGGGCTGATGAATGCCCATTTTTTCTTGCATCATGAGGACAGTCAGGAATGTGTCCCAAATTAGTGACAGGCATTGGACCAACAAGAACAATCTACAACTGTGTAGCCACAAACGCAGCTGGGCACGATAAACTGTGTGTCATGACACATTACTGCTGTAACAATCATTAAAATTATCTGAGTGCTATAACAGTCATACTGTTGGTTTGTACCAGACAGAACAGCCTTCATTCACATCTTGCATGAACAAGTCTTGGCCGCCCAACACCCTGTTAGCAAATTGTGGTTTAATTCCTCTTCGGACCACTCTCAGTAGGTACTCTCCATGGCTAACCATGAGTACCACACACGCCTTGCCATTTCAGAGATGTTCTGACACATAACAATGTGGCCCTTATCCTTTCCTTACGCTTTTGACATATTGACTACAAGTATCAAATTGTGGTTTGCAATCCAATATATTCTAGATCTAGACATGTGCTGTTTTACATGAGCCATCCATCCATCACCATAACCACTCAATCCCAATTGGGGTTGTGGGGGAGGACCAGAGCCTATCCCAGGAACAATGGGCACAGGCAGGAACCAACCCTGGCCAGTTGTCAACACACTGCAGGGCCAACTTAGAGTCGCCAATCAACCTATCCTGCATGCTTTTGGACTGTGGAAGGAAACCGGAGCCCCTGGCAGAAACCCACACAGGAAGGTCCTACGCCCAATCCAGGGACCAAACCCAGGACCTTCTAGCTGTGAAGCAGCAGCGCTAACCACTGCGCCACCGTGCCACCCATTTTACATGATTGCCAACGTTATTCAAGTTATGTGGGGCTGATCGTGAAGATAAATTATATAGCAATTTGGACAATGAAATGGAAAAACACCTGGTTTTAGACCACAGTGATTTATTAGTATGGTGGAGGGCCTCAATTAGCGGTCAATAGAGCATCAGTTTATCCTGGGGATGAACGGTAAAAGTCCTGCACAGTGGCCAAAGGGATTTTGAGCCATTCTTCTTGCAGAACTTCGGCCAGGTCACTATGTGATGCTGGTGGAGGAGATCTTTCCGACTCGCTCCTACAAAACACCCCAAAGTTGCTCAATAATAGTCTTATCTGGTGACCGTGCAAGCCATGGGAGATGATCAGCTTCACTTTCATGTTCATCAAACATGATGGCACCAGCCCTGCTGTGTATATTGGTGCAGTATCATCCTGATATACAGCACCAGCTTCAGGGTACAACGTTTGAACCACTGGGTGAACAAGGTCCTCCAGAATGGTTTGGTAGTCCTTGGCAATGGTGTACTTATCTAGAACAAGTCGTGAGCCTAGGCAATGCCATGATTTTGCAGCCCAAACCATCACTGATTTAGCCAAGGACTGCACTCTGAGTACACAACAGTTTGGGTGGTAAGTCTCTTTGGGGTTTCTCCACATCGTAATTCTCCCATACGTGGGAAAGACACTGAAGGTGGACTCATCAGAGAACAATACATGCTTTACATTGTCCACAACCTAAGATCTGCGCTGCTGGCATCACTGAAACCGAGTGTGAGTGACAAAAGGTTTGGATATTGTAGCATGACCAAGAATATTGACCCTGTGGATCAGTTTTGGTGTAAACAGGAGAGCTGAGGTGTGCATTTAAATCCGCAGTGAGTTAAGCAGCTGTGGTTTTATGTGTTTGGATACAATCCAGGTTAGTACTCAGACATTCCTTTCAAACAGCTTCCTCATGTGTCCACAGTTACTCCTGCTAGACGTGGTCCATCCTACGTGGTAGTATGCTGACATTACCCTGGATGCCGTGGTTGTTGACCACAAAGGCTTGCTGTCCTGGTCACAGATGCACCAGTGAGACACGCACCAATAACTTATCCTCTTTTGAACTCTGGAATGTCTCCCATTATATTGTGTGGAATGCAATATTTTATGTACAGCTGTGCTATTACTCTGCTAATTTAACCTCTTACTGAGGGTAAGTGCAATCAATGAAGAATGGCCACCAGGTGATGTATATATAAGTGTGAAACCTCAAACAGTGTTTTAGTTTCATTGTCCAACCCCTGTGTATACATATACATCCATCCATCCATCCACTTTCTGAAACCATTTGTCCTATTCAGGGTCGCGGGGTATATAAATATGGCGTGTGCAATTCATTTTAAAAGAATGGCGCGGTATTACTTTTTAATCACGTTAACACACAGCCTATTGTAGAGCCCTGTCTGGGGTAAAGACATTGCATTTATTGAGTTGTCAGTACCACACTGTTTATCCGCTCCGGTCATGTTTTTTGGGCTTTTTAGGTTACCGTAGTCACTTCTGTATATTTCAGAGTAATATAAAATGTATTTTTTACAGTAATACCCTGCGATGGGATGGCGCTTCATCCTGGGTTGTTCCCTGCGTTGCACTTGGAACCTCCGGGATAGGCTCCAGATCCCCCCCCCTGTGACCCCCCCAAAAAACACAAGTACAGAGAAACATTCTTGTCACTTCTACTTGTTTAATTCCTTTTTAAAAATGTAAATTATGCAGAAAGTTAATTTTGCAGAAAGTTTGCTCTAAAGTGTGAAGTCTCATGAACAATTATTCTAACAATGTATTTTATCCACAATTCAAGTGTGTAGAATATAATGCAGTCTGACTGCATTTTAAAAATGACTATAATTATTGTTCAACTTTTTGATGTATAAGTGGTGAAGGAATGTAGGGGCGACTCTCTGTCTCTGTCAATGTAATATAAACTCTATCTATAGTTTATTTTCCAACTGCTGTTTTCCCCTGTTACTTCAGTTTTTTTTACTTTGTTACTTGTTACTGTAATTGCTCAGGCCTTTTCTTTTCTTTTCTTTGAACAGATAGTTACAGTACCTACGTGCTTATAATACTTTTATGTTGTTAAATTTTGGCAAAGTAAAGCTTGTTATACATTGTTTAGAGGGGAAAACGCTGTGATCCTCTTTTATGTTGTTGCACTTGAACAATTTTATCAATGCTGCCTTATTTGTTTGATAATGTAATAATATATCTGACCTACAATGAATAATTTTCCTGAAGCTGAATATAATTACAATGTATTTCAAAGAACGTATGACCTGATTGGATATGTGATAGTTAATAATCGTTTAGTTTATGCGATTAATCACAATGAAGTATATTATCCAACTGACAGCCCTAATTTTTACAGTACAATACCGACTGGTTTTCCTGGCCAGTTTCTCTGCCCTGGGTACTGGCAGTCGCCCTGCATCCTAGTGATTACCTAACCTACTTAACCGGTCAAGACGGTTTCTTTAGTGCCATCTCAGTGCCAGACAACTCTCCACCCCCAAGAGTAACTGGGTCAACTTCATCACCTCTTTCCTCACCGGAAAAGCCTGAGAGTGGGCAACAGCTTCATATCATCAATGCAGTTCAGCCCTCCGCTCAAAGGCGTTCCACCATCCCTCCCAAGGCAGAGACATGAGGAACCATCTGCTTGAATTCCACCGACGCTCACCATAAAGTTCCAGACCATCTCTTCTGGGAGTGCGTGGAGTGAAGCAGCTCTCCTCATGGCTTATCACAGAGGTATAAATCCAGATCTACAGACAGAAATGGTCTGCTGGTGTGAAGATCTTGGTCTGGAGCAGTACATCCAGCTCTTAATCCATCTGGAAAATTGGCTCAATGACTGCTGACATCTTCAACCAGCAAGGTCCAATCCACCTCGATCCCCAGTGTCTGCTCTTCCTGCATCCATCACCTTTCCTTCTCCTCCTACCATGGCAACAGAGCCCACGCAGCAAGGGGGATTCAACTGAAATGACAACGTCGAATGCTAAATAGTCTTTGCCTTTACTGCAGGGAGGCCAGACATGTCTGCTCCCAGTGTCCCTTCCAACTTCTGGATCCTTGGGACAACACTCATATCTCACAGGTCTTCTCTTTTCCTTGATGTGATCCACAAACAGCCCACTGCATCATTCCAACGACTAACCAATGGCTCCCTCCCCCCTTGAATATTGACGGTGCACCAGCATATGCAGTCCATGCCTCGACTCCAGACGCATCACCATTTTTTTCACCCCTGAATACTGACAGCTCCACTTCATTCCCTGTCCCTGGCAGTCACCCTGCATCCCAGTGATTGCCTAACCTGCTTAATCAGTCGAGCCATTTCCATCAGTGTGAGGAATTGTTGCCTCATGCACAGTTACCAAGTGTTACCTTTGATCCCTGTTCTGCCCCGACTTTTGTGTTTCGGTGTGAGTGATTCTCCCAATCCCCTGCCTGGTGAGTGTGTTTCCCAATCCCTTTCTCAGTGCAAGTGTGTGACTTCTCTTTCCCGTGTCTGCACATGTGCCAGCCTTACCCTGCACCCCCAGGATCAACATCCTGACCTTCTTGACCCCGACTTGTACTTTTGACCATGACTACCACCTCTTGTCTTTGGTACCTGTCTGCTCTGCCTTTGGATCACATGGTTCCTGATGTGTTCCTGTTACACTAAAACCACTAAGCACCTTCAGGTCAATAATCAAAAAAGTTTCAAATGTGTGGAACAGCTGCAAGTTGCATTTTTCCTCCATACACAGTGAGAAAGATGGTGAGAGAAGTAAGGAAGAATGCAAATAAGAGATTACGAACAAAGCTTAATGGGCATAAGGGCCACTTTTAGTTTTAAAAGTCAGCCGTTAAACCCAACCTCCATGTCAAGAACCTCTTTGAACATGTTGCACAAAAGAAGCTTTTCCTGGCATGACCCACATATTTCAATGCTTGAACTCTGCCAAGCATGATTGGAACTATGACTGCAAATGTGTACTGTGGTCAGAAGAGAGAAAAACTGTTCTGGACATGCACACACGTTTGCCATCAAAAGTGGACTGCTCACAAGGAAAAACAGAGGTGGATCCTTCATGCTTTAGGGCAGGCCTCTTCAGATTGCCCCTAAGGTTGAGACTTGCCCATAGATTGAAATTTCATTAAGACAATGACCCAGGGCCTCACAGAAATGAAATGGAACATAAAATCAAAGTTTTTTAATGTCCATCTCAGAGTACAGACTTGAATCCAATTGTAAGCATGTGGTCTGATTTTAAAAGGTTATCTCAGAAACGCAACCCTAAGCTGGTAAGGATCCTGAAATGGTTGTCACAGAAGAGTAGCTGAGGGAGCATCCAACAGGGTGCTTCAACTTTTACAGAAAGTCACTCGGTGCTGTTATCTGCTCCATTAAATAAGGAATGTAGGGGTAATTTGTAGAGGTACTTTAGAAATCCATGGTTTCAGAAAAAATAATGTGCTATCCAATAAATTTCTTTGTGTTTGAAATATTGTTAAAATAAAAAGCTCCACCCAAACATTTGAGCCGGATATTTGAATAGTTGTGTATATTGTTCACTATTTACAGTCATGTTCATAATTTTCATAAAAGGTGCCAATAATCCAATGTCTCTCTCTCTCTCTATTTCTCTCTCTCTCTCTTTCTATATGTATATAATATACAAAATAGAATGGCTTAATCAGAATCAGAAATTATTTGAAACTTCCAATAGATGCTTTTGCACTTTTCCCATTTGTTTTATTTACCCTCCCAAACTATCTAAATTAAAATTTATACACTGTCAAAATCCTGACGTAAAACTCGATCGATATACACATAAACCACGACAAACAAATTTATGACTGTGCAGATGAAGCTTTTCTTAGAATCTTTTTCCAAAATTGGATATCAGCAGAGAGAGGAGTAATTTTTCTGAGTGCTTTTTGAAAAGGTTTGTAAGCAAAAACAAGTCCAAAGTAAAGGCATGGACACTACGCATCCACAATTCAGTCAGTAGACTAACAGATAATTTTATGGTTTTATCAGCTAAAGTGGAAAATGCAAATACTAGACTTGCATAACTTGTGCCTCACCTGCCCCACCCTCACTTGTGGACTTGCCCTCCAGTCAAGTCATAACTTGATCATTTGTATTTTTTGTCTGCGTGGTTCTACACCCTGGTCCCAGAGGGCTGCACAAAATAATTACGCAATCTCATTATTACAGTAACTGAACCATGCTGAACATTTCCGTCAGTTCTGGGGCTATTAGCAGGACAATCTTTCCCTTGCTGGGCGGGACAGCGATTTCTGGACAAAAAACGACTGGGGTGCATGAAGCGATCCTTAACACCTACAAACCCACACCTCAGCTCCACCTCTCCCGTTTGTTCTTTAAGCAAACGAAGGAAAGAAGGAAAGTAAACAAGGTAGGAATAAATGCATAACATATAGCATTCAGCATTTTTAAATGCCTTTTAATATGCAATGGATAATCCATTTGCACTTTTTCCAGACAATGGATGATGAATAGACAATGTCATTAATACCAGCAGCTAAACTGCAAATAGCTAAAGCTGGTAAAATATATGCATCACCTACTTCAAAACAATAGGGCAACCTCTGCAGAGAAAGAGCAGTATCCAAATGCACCTACAGGCTTATTAATTTTCCTGACTCTTGCAGCAGTTACAGTACAATGCACAGCATGGATTTGGATAGAATAAACATGGTAAAAGGCCTTGCTGGCAGATTTCATTGATTAACAACTATTCATTCATAATATACATAAGGCAAAACATGCAACGGTCTGGTATGCTGTGCAGGGTGTACCCCGGCCTTATGCCCTAGGCTGCCTGGGACAGGATTCTGAACCCTGTGACCCGGATTCGGATAAACGGGTAGAAGTCGGATGGATCCGGTCTAACAGAGGTCCATTTCATTTGTTCGGGTGTGGTCATTTGTCATGTAGAGTGTGAAGAGTATGATGGTACAATCACAAGATGTTGCATAAAAATAAGCACAGATTTACACAAATGTCATTTTAACCCCTTCGAAGGTTTATTTTATTATTGTGTCTGATGCAAAATGAGATCATATGTAATCTTGTGCAATTTTTAGAAAAGTCACATTTCAAATTCAAATTCAGAAAACTTTATTCGTCCCCGAGGGGCAATTAAGGCGCACGGGGCAGTTGAATAAGGACTCGGTGTGCCAGTCCGGGTCAGTAATATTCTTATATTAATTATAGTGTAAAAAAATAAAGCCACAAAGGAAGTGCGTTACTATGGACAGTGCTGTGCGTATGCAGGCACAGTGTAACTACATTAAACTGTGCGGCACAGAAAAATAGGATCCTTGCCCAAGTCTCGGGCAATGTGGGTCGACTGGGTCTACACACTCAAACAGCATACCTAGACACATACTGACGGTCATTTGGGGTTCATAAATGTTAAATAACGTGTTTTGGGCTTTCAGTAAATGCAGCACAATCACATGCAGGCATGTAAATGGAGAATATTTTGTGAGAGGTGCTTATCTTCCACACTGAGACGTGTTTGTCGCCATCCTGCTCTGAGAGACTCCAGCCCTCTCACCTTTCTACAATGCACATTTGCTTTTGTTTTATTAATCAAAGGCCTAGAGACCTGCGGAGATCTCTACTCAGCTGCCCACGCAGAGCTGAGCGGCGCACTGGGAGGGCACAGGAACAGTTATTTTAATTTACACACAGCCTCCATCTTTAACTAACCACCCTTTCCTTGGCAAATAGGTCTAAATCTCAGTTTACCCCCTTCTCATTCATCAGTGACATAATAGTATACAGCTAATAACTAAATAGAAGATTATCATAATTCAGAGCAATGACTTAATTAAAAATGACAGCAGGAGACTCTTAATACCAGATTAATTGACAAATAATTAATAGTGAGAAGGAACACAATTTGCCATTCAGTTCTCAGTTCTAAAATAGCTGTATTTAAATTTTTCGGCATTTTCAGTGAGGCTTTGTTGGAGGAAACTTATCAAGCGAGCCTTCCTTAAAATATCTTCTTCAGTCTACCGTCTTTACCAGCGATTGCTGATCTTCGGTTTGAGGACATGCAGTCTGTCCCTGGACACCGTTTCCCAAACTCCCCTCTACATGTTAGACAACGCTCTCGCACAGCAGGTGGCACTGGCTCCCAGCCCAGAGCAGTGGATCTGAATCTGTGTACCTTTCTGCCACTCACCACTGGATGTCCTCCAGATGAAACTTTCCCATAATCCAAGTGCCATACTGTCCAGATATGTTTGGATGTCAGCACTGTAATGTGGCTAAAATAGATATCAGTGGACATGCACATATATTTCCCCTCCTTTTTAAACTCCAAGGTTTCACCAAATTTAGCATTGGACTGTAATGTTTACAAAGGCCTTCATGCCCAGCTAGTATGGCTGTTCTTCTGCTGATGCACTCTAATCCGATTTGACATCCCCTCTACAGGAGCACCCCGCTTTGTGCTCTGTGCTTTCCCAGATCTTGGCTCACTGCAAGCCTGCCGTGTACAATTGGTTATGGAAAATGGATGGATGGGTGCATTATATAGATGTTAATATGGATTAAAAGTTGATCACATTGCCATCACTTGAGTATCAGGAGAGTGAGAGTCAGCAAAAAGTGTACCAGTTAAGTGTAGGTCAGGAGAAGGGGCTTACAGTATGTCATGGTTTCAATACTCTGAATTCCGTAGCTCCACCTGCATTCAGGAAGAGCTTTAAAAAATAGCTTAAAGTTATCTATGTCAAACACATCTATCTTCTAACCTGTCACAGACTGGCACAGGAAGATCCCATGGATGTCAATTGGGGATCCGCCCACTGGATAGCCATGCCCTTCAAGGGATTCTCACCAGTGAGAAATGCCCAGGCAGGCATGCCCAGTTCAGCATGCACCTTAGATCTCCAGTGTCCTGTTATCGGCCACGCCCTTTTGCCCAGCTACCAATTGTCCTGATTGTTTCTCTATTTATGCATCTGTAGTGCGTCGGCCAGAAGCAAGATCTTCTTGGTTTCAGAGAGCTAGAGCGCTTTCCCTTGTGAATATTAATCTGTCTGTCTGGTTGCCTGATGCTGTTCCTGTTCATAAACCCTGAGTTTTGCCTTGCCCTTCTGATTGCCAAAACATATCACCTGATCTGTCCCCCAACTTCTGCTTATGCCCACTGATCCAGATCCTGTTTGCGCTGTCCGTCTAGCTTTTGATTCTGATTATTGACATTGATTCAGCCTGCTGTATGCAACATTTTTTTTCACTGATCCACACTTACATCTTCTGTTCTTGATCCCTCACATGACCACCACAGATGCCAGCCCGTCACACATTATGGGTGATTTAATCATCCATCCATTTTCTGAAATCACTTGTCCTAATCAGGGTCGTGGGTGGGTGTTTCGGAGATACCAATTAATCAAACTGTTAAAACTTTGGGCAGCAGGGAAACAAAGTGACACGAGGGGAATGTGCAAACTCCACACGGTGCAAAGAAGGACACCAAGTGCTAACAAAGCAGGTGTGCAGTGACAGAGGAACCTCCTGGTGACCATGCTGTCCGTGTCTAAGGCAGAACAAATTCAAATACAGATTCATCAAGAAGACCTGACATACTTAAATGGCACCTTAAAGATTCAGCATAATATATTTATGTAGGAGCAGTGCTAGTCTCAGTGCAGTACAGTGAGAGTCTCTGGATTAAATCGTGCTCTGAAGATCTGAAGATGTGAAGGCCTGATTTCCGCCCATCACTTTACCTCAGCTTTTTATAGCCTCATTAGCCATTTTTAGTTCATGCTGATCAAAAGGCTCAGTTAATTGCTCTGTGAAGTAGTCTCCCTTTATCTCACTTCCCTGTCACACAGATAAATTATTGCTCAGATTTGTTTTGGGTGACCCCAGTGCATACTATATAAAATTGCATTTAATTTTAGTATGGAGAAGTTTGACATCCATTTGGGGGGAAAAAAAGGATTTGGAAACTGTAACTATAGTGACTGCTTATTATGCAGTACCCTCCCTAAGTATTAGGACAGTGAAGCAAAACTGGTTATATTTGGGATTGAGATAAGCTCAAAAGTGCGGAATGTCACAATTTGCTTTTGGCTATTTCTGCGCACACATATTCTGCCATTTGAAATGCCAATTTTTTACATTCAATAACGATCTCTGATAAGCATCCTGCAGGCAATATCTACAATGAGATTGCCACCTGCTGACATCACCTAACGTGTCCTTTGACATGTCCTGCTTTTGTAGCCTTTGTGAGATTTCTGTGAATAGTAGATCTCCATTCCTTATGGTAACTGGCATTTTCAGTAAGAATAAATAGGATTTAATTAGCTGTGATATTTTTTTCGGTTGATTCCCTTGGCATACCCTCTGTTTCATTCTATGTTCACATAATAAGCCTAATTATTATTGTATTGTTTTCAATCATTCTTTTTGTTCAGCACCCATACTGCCTGTTTCCATTTAAAGAAATTCTGAAGTCATCATGTTGGTTTTTCACAGCTGACTCCATGGCAAGGTCCAAGGTCAAAACCAAGGATCCACAATCAGATCTAGAGGTAAACACTGCAGTGTTTTGACGGATGCCTAAAAGGATTTTGTGGGGATTATTTTGGCATGCTCCTAGTTAAATGTCTCTCCAGACTGTCCACAGAATTTTCAAAGAAGTTGACCTTGCTGTATATAAAATACTTTATATGTTATATGTTCATATGTTTCATTTTCCATGGCCTTGATCTTCCCATATATACTTTTGAAATGCCGGATACTGTTATTCCGGATTGGTTGTGGTTCCTACAACATATAATGAAAAAATGTTAAAGTATTAAACACTCTTCTTTGTATTTAAACTTAGGTCTATCACCAGAATGATATTCCTGTCACAGCGTGGTGAGGGAGAGACAATCCACATAACAGCTAAAAAAAAAAAAAACACAGGGTTATATTGACGAAATGGAACACAAAGGGTTCACAAAGGGTCAAAACGAAACTGGTAAAACAGAAACTAAGGGCAGGGTGCAACACCAAGAACAACAATACCAAAGACAGGGAAGAACACAGGAAAACTACAATAACTAACATGGGATAACAATCATGACTACAACTAACATAGAGTAGAATAGAATAGAACAGAATAGAATAGAAATCATGACTACAACTAACAATCATGACTACAACTAACATAGAATAGAATAGAATAGCAATCATGACTACAACTAACAATCATGACTACAACTAACATAGAATAGAATAGAATAGAATAGAATAGAATAGCAATCATGACTACAACTAACAATCATGACTACAACTAACAATCACACAGCTGACACAGGGCAACAACAACAATGACCCATTAAGGAACAGAACAAAAGCAGGCACTTAAATATACTGCTAATGAGAGAAGATAAAGGACAGGTGGGAACCATAACCAATCAAACACTCACTAAGGACTCAGGGCAACAAGGAACTGGTGGGATATTTTACAATTAACAGGCACTAGAGACTAGGAGATCTTAACAAACACTGAGGGCTATCAATACTCAGAGATACAAGAAACAAAAACACAACATAAATTAAACAAGGCTTGGGCAGGGTAACCATTAACAAGGACACTAAAGCAAAGACATGTATTAACATTACCAGACAGCGACAAACAAAGGCGAGGCTGGATTAAGGTGATGGTCAAACCCATGACAGAATGGATGTCTGGCTTTAAATTGCCACACGGTAGCCTGAGGAGCAGGGAAAACACACTAGGGCAGCACCGAATCGTGTGGCCAGCAGGAGCTGATGGCCGGATGGGAAAAAGGCACACGGGACAGGGCCAGACGGGCACCCACCCTGACAATTTCTTCATGCAGGGCTTCCAAGGGACACATCTGAGGAAGCTCCTGTTTTTCAACCTAACAATGGTACTGCACAGCACTGTCTAGCAGATTGGCATGCGTAATCTTCATGCCAATAAGATTTATTTGTAAGGAGATTCATCAGTTCACCACTATACGGACTCTACTGCTGTTTATGAGTTGAACTGAGGCTTGGGTAGTATTAAGGTAATGCGGTATATTGCGGTATTTTGAAATCTTGGCAGTAACATTCACTGTGGGGACCCATAGTAAAATTTTGCAGCTGGGGACCTCGATATATCCCCCCCACCCCCTGCCCCCCCCAGGTGAATTTTATTGTCACGATTGCAAAACGCCAGGATAGTGTTGCTTTTGATAATTGCGTACACCACAGTGTAATGTCTGGACATTGTAATGTCTGGGCATAATGTCTGTGTATGACAAATTAGGTGCAGCCCAAGCCCTAGTTAAACCCACTACCATCAGTTCAGAGGTGTTTTTGCCAAGTGACAACTGGGCTCTACCCCTAAGATAACTACTGTGACAGCTGTGACCTTAAGCCCCTGAGCAGCAGCATCTCACCAAGACAAGGATGGGCTTTAAGCTGGGAAATGTGGTCTGCCTGCCATTTAACACCCCGGCCATTTTGGCAAGTACCCGCAGATTGCTAGTTGCCAGCATGAAGCTAGCGACTCTCCTACAATCTTAGTTATAGTTCTTAGTTACGGTACTTAGTTACAGAACATTTGCAAAAAACAGTAATGTGCAAAGAAATATACACTAACAAAAATATTCTTTAAATCATTCACACTTGCCATAGAAAACAGTTATTGAAGAAAAAAATCCCAGATTCAGTATGTTTTCTTACACAAACAACATGCATTAATACTGTATATTGAAAGGGGTCTTTGATTAACTGGGACGAAAATCCCTTTCTTCCTTCAAGGGAAAAACACCAGCTTGATTACAGCATTGCGGTGAGACATTAAAGGGAATATGGAACATTTCCCTGGGCTCTAAAGCATGAAGATGTAACTGTCACCCTTTATTTTCTCAAGTTGCCACAAGACCTTCTTTTCGAAGTCTTTCGCGGTCATGCTCAGTGTGTGCCCTCTAAATGCACATTATCCATGAAACCGTCACCCTGTCTTCTCTTTACTGAGTCCCTATTTGATCTATGGCGCTTTTTTCAACCAGGTGAAAATAACGAGATTTTGTAGAATAGATGTTACTCTTGAGCCCAGCAAGATATGGGTGTGGTAAGGATGTTACTCTTCAAATCTGACATCACGGAAGCCTCCAATATTCGTCTTTGGGACAGATGCGTCATCATTAGTAGAGGTAACATATAAAATGCTCATTTGACAATAGTTTCACTGTTTATTTTGCAAATCATCACTTGAAATTTGTGGGTGGTTCTTTAAATATGCAAAAAAAAATAATAATAATTCCGTTTAGCTACTCAGTTTTGTCACCTTTTGCTTTTCAGTCTGCTCTTAAGAAATGACAGTCTTTTTGTTGAATGCCATATCATGCTCTTTATGAACCGTGCACTTCGAAAACAGATGCCGTATCAACAATATGAACTGTAATTTAAAAGGATGAAATCCGATGTATTATACATTAGAAGAGAGGGAAGCGAACAGCCGTATTTGCCAATTGTGTGCCAAAGTTTTAGTGCTAACGCAAGCCTTTACATTTTTAATACATCCCAGATGAAAACCACACTCTTATTCTTACCCAGGACCAGTCTATTGCGCAGTACCACTTAGAATGTGTTCTATCTATCAGCATTTCTGTAATACAACGCTTCTTTGATGATGAGGCTAAACGCCGAGAATAGACACAGAAAAGAAAAAGTCTGCCATCTACTGGATAAAATCTGTATGTAAAATCGGTATATTTTCATGTGCATTATGTCCACTCGTCTTTTTATCCACAGCTCATTAAATAAAAATAAACATCTTCCGGTTTGAACAAGAAGTCCATCTGAATGCTTGTAATAATTAGAATAAAACAGTAAGTGTTTTTTCGACTGACATTATTGAAAATGTAAGGCGGGAATGAGTCAGGTCAAATCTGTTAATTACTATGCATTTGACATTTACATTTGAATCTTCATTCAGTTGGCTAGTGTTGCTGTCTGGAATGACACCATGGCAAGATAAAATGAAGAATGAAACATTACTCCAAGAGAGAAGCATTCTCACAAGAACAGACTGGGGGCGTAACAAATTTATGATGAGCATTTAAAACATGCAGAGGTTCTGTATTTCTGAAGCTCAATAGTTTTTGTGGGTTTTTTTTTACGACAGTATACATTTCTGCTCCTCTGTGTATTCAGCCTTAGGTCTGAAAGAGAGGATCTATTTGGTGGCTCTCAGAGCCAGTGATGGGTATTGCTGTGATGTGAAAATAATGACCTCAATGGCAAGACAGAATCTGCAGGTGCCCTTGAACCCTAAATATTATCCGAATCGTGACTGACACCTTGCTGCTAAACCAGGCTTCCGCTGCCTCTCAGTCTCTACAATGAGTTTCTGGGACCAGAGATGTTTTCCCATAATTCTCCTCTTTATCAAGAGCAAGGAATAGGCACCAGTCTGCTAATCCTGCACAATGAAATACTAACAAGAACATTATCATGGACCGATGAGATATACACAATAGAAAATGTGTCAGGTTATGGAAAGAAGGATGCAGCACATAGGAAGGGCGAAGCCTGTTCTGACCACAGCCTTCAAAATTAAGGTGCTTTATTAGCACCAAAATTCACACATTAGGTTGCTACTTGATAAATAGATTTTTAAACAAGTTAAAGTTATTGTACAGTAATGACAACATATGGCAATAAAATGAACTGGTGTGAGCAGTGATGAAAATCAGGCAGTATATCACTGTGAACAGACGCCGCCAAATGACCAAATTGATTTTTATCTGTCCACCACCCAGTTCACCGGCATATTAAAAAACCACTACCTGTATTAATAAAGTTCATGAAGGAATTTCAGTCAGAAATATGTGCAAGCCCATGGGAAACTGTGCCACGTACAGCTTCCGGATATGCTCCAACGTTTGTATATCCGGAGGTACTATTCTTTTTTAATTAAACATGGAAATAGCGTTATTTAAAACCTGCTGACAGAGAGTATACCTTTCAAGCTGTTCATGGCAGTAACAAGCCCTAATCTAAAGTCAGAATGACAGGTTTAGTTTCCATTTTATGAGCAGTTATTGTCATTTGTCCAACTTCTTGCTGCCTTCCTGCTGAATAATCATGCCTGTGATACCTTTCGTCCTGGGTGCAGAGAATACCCCACCAAAGAAACTGTCCTTTGTCAAAATACTAAATCACCTGCTTATCCCCCCTAATTGTGGCATTTTCTGTTGTTCTGCTTTCAGATTCGAGCACACCGCTTTTAACGGAACAGATCATCACATTCTCATGGATAGACGAGAAATCCTCATTGATCTCTGCGGACAGACATCTCCAGGCCTCCTGGATTGGGTCTTATCTGTTATTTGTTCATCAGTCATCTGGGACTCAGTCAAATACTGTTTGGCTATCTGACTAACCAATAAGCTGACAGGCCCAGTAAGCTAAGAGACTAAAGCCTGAGCTGGCAGGTAAGGGGTGAGCCTCAGGTTCAAAGGAAAATGTTTGATCATTCATGACCAGGATAAGCTGATAGAGGATGGATGGATGGATGGATGGATGGATGGATAGATGGATCTAGAGAGACGTAATGCTTTCCTTATTTTATCATGACAAATTTGCAGCTGCTATGTGAAAATTATGTAAGTCAACAGACAAATACAGTATAATCTGTGTAATGCAGCTTTTTTTCATTATGGAACTAGTCTAATTGAGAAAGGCCTTTCATTAAGAAACAATTTATACTAATATTTTTGCTTAATTCTTTTTGAGAAGCTCTTTTTTTCCAAACAAAGTATAAGTCCATTTTAATTAACGCAGTTGGGTGTGAGCAGAAGCTCTCTCACATCATTAGCGGTGGGTGTGTTGTGATAAAGAGAATACCCAACAAGAGCAGGGGAACTGGCCCTAATACACCAGTTGCACTCTTTCATTTAAAAGCATTAGCCCCAGTAAACTTGCACACAGTCCACGCTCCTAGACTCTCTGATTGAGAGAGGGAAGATGAGGACATTGTACAGGGGAAGATGTCTTGGAAGGAGATTTAATAAAAGCTTCTGAGAAAGGACATGATGTTACCGTAATCTATCAAGCTGGCAGGAACAAGCGGAGTTGGGTGGTATGAATGGGGGACATGTTGTTGCTCTCTCTCTGAGGCTACAAGCTTGGAAGGCCTTGATTCATTTCTGGGCTTTTGCAGCTGCCAGCCATTTCCAGAAATTAATAATCTAACTAATACCGGAAAGGTTTGGTGCACACTACGAGGTGCATGTTTTGTATCTTACTGTATTAAATACTACCTCCACTGTGCACTGATGATTCCTCCACTGTATTGTTCCATTTTTCTAAATCGGTGTTTCCCAATCCGGTTCTCAGGGACTCTCAGATAGTCCATGTTTTTGCTCCCTTCTAGCTCCCTACCAGACAGTCCACATATTTGTGGGATCTGGGAGGGAGCAAAAACATGGACTGTCTGTGGGTCCCTGTGTACTATGTGCTTTTTAAATCTGTTTGCATGGCGTTTACAGTATAATATGAGCTATCTTTGTACCTTGTCTGTCTGGCGCTATATGCATCTTCGTCTGTGTACTCGAAGGCTGCTGTATCCACCAGAATTTTCCCCTGGGATCAATAAAGTTAATCTTAAATACAAAACACTGAAACATTTCTGTAACTCTTTCTGAAAAAGTATCTGGATCATTGCAAATGAAATAGTTTAACCTCATAAAGTGCCGATAGCTAAAAACTGATTATATTAAATCTCATGTGTATATTGTTTGTAGCAAGCCTAGCTAGCCAGCTTGAACCAGTGTTATACAGACAAAGCTACAACGTACCTCTATATCAGTGCTCTTCAAATCTGGACCTTGATTCCAAATCCAGGCCGTGTTTTCAGTTCTCCCAGGTAGTTAGTTAAATAATTACTGATTCTGATTGGCCACAGGCTTCACACCTGGCTCACAGGTAAAGGAAAGCTGGGAAATCAGCAGTGCTTGGATCTTGAGCACCGTGATTTGAATAACCCTGCTCTATATGTTTCTTCAAGTTAGAGACCAGATTCTTGATCTATCTCAACAGGCTTAGGAAGGCAAAGCCGACATGATATGACAACACTATTACTCCTCTAAGGTTTGACTTCGAAAAGTTTTCACAGGTGCAGCCTAGGCAACTCCCGCCGCGAGCTCCATGATTATTACTGGCTGTTAACTTTATAGCTAATCACCCTACTGCAAAAATGCACAGATTTAATTGCATTGACGGACTTCTCTCAAACACTCCCACCCAGCAAGAGGCTGAGGTCTATCAAGTCTACCCCAGCAGCAGCCCCCACCATCTAAAGAACCTACTGTTACATTATATTGTATTATGCACATTATCTACACATGGCACATTTATTTTATTTCTGTATCTAATTTACATGTTGATTTACTTGATTGTCCTTGGTTGTACTGAACAATACTGCAAAGTAAATTCCTCGCATGTAACCATACTTACGATAGATAAACAATCCTGATCCTGATATAATTGGCTGTGGGATATGATCAGTCCAATCACTGTTGAAGGAGTAAAAAAAAGGGGAGAACATAAACCAGTAAAACCAGTAGGTTAAATTATGGAAGTAGCCATTACACATAGGGTGTAAATAGCAGAGTAAAAGTATCTTCATAATATTTCATACATACCGAAATAAAAATAGAAGCACACCAATTTTAAACTACTCAATAAAGTACACATTCTAAAGAAACTAAAATTCTACTGTAACTTTATACCTCTGCAAAGCAGAAATATTAATGTACTGTCATGCCCTGTCAAAATAATTGGACACACCTGTCCTGTCCCACTCCCTTTTTTACCCTTTGCAGTCAGTGCGCATATGAAACACACTGAACAGTGTTATCTTCTCTGTCTTCCCTCCAGCCCTGATCCGCCTGCTTAACCTTCCTGCTCCTGCCCTGATCTGTACCGGAGCCCGTCGGACCTTCCCCATGTGCCTTCCTCTCACCCCTTTGTGTTCCTTGCAGGACTGATCTGTCTACCGAACCTCTTGGTGCCATGACCCCAACTCCAATTTCAGTATTGTTTGCCAGTGCCTAGTAATAAACACTGGTCTCACTGCATTCCAGTTTGCCGGATATTCTGTCCGTGAAATGTATTAAAAACTGCTACATATACGTCACTTCTTGTCTCAGTGCTTCTTATTTCATCATTTTTCATGAGTTTGAGTGGGTAAGCCAAGCTTATGCCTCTCAAAATAATACACATCCACTTGGGAGTCCTAGGTGAAAATGAATAAGCTTGAAAAGGTTTGCCACAGTTGAGAAACTTATTAGTCGTATTCAAAAAGGGCATTTGCAATATATAATGACAATGTGAATGAATCCTGGGCTCAGGTCAAACTTGCAAGAGAATGAAGTGTGGAATATTCGATTTCATATCATGAAGGGCTTGTGTGAGCAGATATAATACTCTTGTATTAGCAAATTATCCTAGCGTATGGTTCCTTGATGTTGACTCTGGTTGAGATTTGGACTGAAAGAAGTTTCTAAGAAAGTTCTGAGAACCCCTTTGTGTCGTACCAGGCTGCACCATCCTGTGCCTGTGAACATCTGTCTCGCACATGCAGTGGACACCTGGTGATCACCCAGCCTTTCTTTCTTCTGAGTGGTTGCATCACTGTATGTATTAATGTGATTGGTCTCTGTGCATGGCAGTTAACGTTAAGTGGTTACAACTGCTATGGGCATTAGGAACGCCTTTACAGGTACACATAGCTGGCTTTTCCACACCTTGTGCATTACGCAGCCTGGTCCATCTGATTGGGGGAGGGGGAGTTCTGTATCACCTGTGGGAAGCTGAGAAGCAGCCAGTCTGAATCAGAAGACATGCTGAGGGAACAGAGCTACTAAGACCAGCAGGCCCTGGGCTCTTTGACACTTCCCTCCTGCTTCTTTGATCAAATGTGACAGGCATGCAGTTGGTGCTGGGAAGCATTGGGACAATAGGCACTTGTCTAATGGTGTTCCACTTGCTTAATTCGGCATCCATCTATAAATATAAATAAATTTTTTTTTGTTTTTTTTCCAAAGAAATTACAAGGTTATTTTATAAAACCTATTTACTTACCCTATTTAGTTTTATAAAACTTATTTATTAGCTATATTTAGTATTATAAAGTGGGATTTTATGTGGCATAGAGGCATGGAGTGTTCGGCACAGCTGCTTCAAGCCTCTGGTGAGTCTTTGCCTGGGTCTGTGTGTGTGGAGTGGCATGTTCTCCCCGTGTCATCGTGGGGTCTCCTCTGGGGTTTCCTCTGGGGTTCCCCCGCAGTCCAAAAACATGCCAAATTGTCTCTGTGTATGAGTGGTGCACGTGCCCTGCGAAGGGTTGGCACCCCATCCTAGGTTGTTTCCTGCCTTGCGCCTGTAGCCTTTGGGACAGACTCCAGACCCATCGTGACCCTGAATAGGACAAGCGGTTACAGAAAATGGAAGAGGGGTAAATTTGTTTATGGTGGTCTAATCTGCCCCCAAGCTTTACAGATGGGGTGTTTAGAGGTGTAATCATCAAAATGTAAAGTACATATTCAATAACTCTGCAGCATTTTAATATGAACGTGTTGTCTACAGAGGCAGTTTTTCATCATTAGCTGTAATTATGGATTTTTTCTCACAGTTTGTGGGTTTGCATTTGCTAAATAATTTATGACAACATACTATATGTCATAATTCAGCATGACATAGCTTGTCTGCAATAAGTAGTGACAAATGACAGTGAAATTAGAATACCAGTTTAACAAGATAATTACATTAAGATTAAGAAATGATCAAAGGTATGTCAATTGTACTGGGGTTTTCAAGTGGTGTTTAAAAAACTTTTCACAAGTCCAATATAAAATGTAAATATCATCATGTGAGCTTGTTATGAACAATTATAATGAAATCATGAAGATAAAATAAACTTTTGGGAATTACACCTACAAATTGGAATCAAGACACACTCCTTCAAAAGGGAGACCACACTCAGGCCCCAGTGTGTCACAGTCGGTAGGAGATGGTTATCCATGCGGGCCAAGGTTATTCTCAGAATATACACACTGCGCTCAATTAACCGAATAATTGAAAAACTAAGGAAAATCGCCACTCCATGTAGCTAACTGAACGACATATGCGTATTTTGCAAATTTAAATTGACAGGAAAATGTTAAGGCATGCTGATAATCCATTCTGTAAATAATTAATGCTACATCAAAACTTTAGGAATTAAAGAACAATACACAGCTGAAGAGGTCTGAAATTCAGTATTTCGATACTAACTTCATTTTCATGATCAACACGCTCACGTAAATCTACACAGGAAGGAATAAGGAGCATAAATTTCAGATTATTACGAAAAAATGACACCACATGTAAAAGCATGAACTAGGAGGTGGTGTGTGGTTCTGCAAATTTGGACGCTGTGTCTGTGATCAGAAGGTTGTTGTTTAAATCCTTGGCCGGCAGAGTGATTTCCCCTTTGGGGTCCTGAGCGAGACCCTTAACCCCCCAATCACTCCAGGGACTGTCTAAGCCTGTTTATCAATTGTACGTCACTTTGGGTAAGAACCTCTACCAAGAGATACTGGACCATGTAATGTAATACTGGACCATGAAGTGTGCAGATTACAGCTTTTTTCAATTGCTAAGGCGCGTTCTGCAATACTGAAGTCACTTTCTCAAAATTCTACCCACAGTTGCCAAAACATTAGTGTATGTGGGCTAAACTGTGAATCCTTTCACATTGCTTTCTTACAAAATGCATTCAGTGATTAAATGCCTCAAAATCCATGGATTCTTTCCTTACTCAAAATCAACCTCTATCAAAACTTAATATTTTTAGAGGGCATTTTGCACATTTTTACATACTGTTGTCAAAACTATTAAACATGCACTCAAAACTAAATTAGTATAATTTGCAATATTGCTATCAATAGCAATAAGAACTGCTATGCCAGACTGTTGTTTGTGGATTTCAGCTCTGCATTCAGCTCAGTTATCCCCTCCAAGCTGATCCAGAAGCTGCAGGTGCTGGGACTCAGTGCTACTCTGTGCAACTGGGTTCTGGACTTTCTCACCAACAGACCGCAGCATGTGAGGATCG